>MJUT01058812.1:131668-146128 GCA_002080005.1 Gigantidas platifrons | reverse complement strand
TAGCAGGCTATGGACTGTTTCACAGCAGCAGGCTAAGGAATGTTTCACAGCAGCAGGCTATGGACTGTTTCACAACAGCAGTCTAGGGACTGTTTCACATCAGCAGGCTATGCACTACTTCACAGCAGCAGGCTAGAGACTGTTTCACAGCAGCAGGCTATGGATTGTTTCACAGTAGCAGGCTAGGGACTGTTTCACATCAGCAGGCTAAGGACTGTTTCACAGCAGCAGGCTAAGGAATGTTTCACATCAGCAGGCTAGGGACTGTTTCACAGCAGCAGGCTAAGGAATGTTTCACAGCAGCAGGCTAGGGACTGTTTCACATCAGCAGGCTAAGGAATGTTTCACAGCAGCAGGCTAAGGAATGTTTCACAGTAGCAGGCTAGGGACTGTTTCACAGCAGCAGGCTATGGACTGTTTCACAGCAGCAGGCTATGGACTGTTTCACAGCAGCAGGCTAAGGAATGTTTCACAGCAGCAGGCTAGGGACTGTTTCACAGCAGCAGGCTAAGTACTGTTTCACAGCAGCAGGCTAAGGAATGTTTCACAGCAGCAGGCTATGGACTGTTTCACAGCAGCAGGCTAGGGACTGTTTCACAGCAGCAGGCTATGGACTGTTTCACAGCAGCAGGCTATGGACTGTTTCACAGCAGCAGGCTAGGGACTGTTTCACAGCAGCAGGCTAAGGACTGTTTCGCACCAGCAGGCTAGGGACTGTTTCACAGCAGCAGGCTAAGGAATGTTTCACAGCAGCAGGCTAGGGACTGTTTCAGAGCAGCAGGCTATGGACTGTTTCACAGCAGCAGGCTAGGGACTGTTTCAGAGCAGCAGGCTATGGACTGTTTCACAGCAGCAGGCTAAGGACTGTTTCACAGCAGCAGGCTATGGACTGTTTCACAGCAGCAGGCTATGGACTGTTTCACAGCAGCAGGCAATGGACTGTTTCACACTCATGTTTTGTGTAATCTAATTTGAAGTGTTATGTTTTGTAGATCTTTGCTTGTCCTTATGTCCTTTTTCCTTTTGCCATTGCTTTGTCTGTTCTTCGATTTACGGCTTCTGATTACCTCATTGGTATATTCAAACTCTTCTAGTGGTATGGTAATAAAGACCCTACTGTGACTGTAATGTAGTCAAAATGTAGACCATCAACTTTAATATGCACGACTCGTTTCTGGATTAACCTTCATCAGGTACGAACAGCAGGGAAAGCGCTGTTTCATTTACTTGAATGCGTGTCTACAATGAAAGTGTATATTCTCTGATGTTAAGTTACAGCCATATCCTTTATTACTAATTAAGTCGACATGTAATACGAGTTCTCTATCAATAATGGTAGCACATTGAATGGCGAGAGAAAAGTCTTTAATAGTCATGACACTAATTAGCAGGTTTTCGTGTTTTCAAAATCATGACATTGAAATTATATGTACAACCTTTGTTGTCATGACTAAATCAACATACGGGTTTGATTGTAACGTATTGAATGAAATCACGACATGACAATGTAAGGGTTTGTCTGACGTATTTTAGCCATTGCATAATAGCTAATGCGTTATCGTTTTCATCATTACTACAGATTGTGTCTATTACTAATGAATTATACTTAGTATATAATAACATGAATTATCCAATTAAGAGTGTCATATATTTATAACAGATGACTCAGATTGCAAGTGTCATCATGGCTTTAAATGTGTGGTGGTCTGTTAATGTGTGCCAATTACGGCCCAGCACATCCGACTTCAGAGGTCAGGGTTTCAGTTAGGGCTACCTCTCTCTTAGCCTCTGGTATAAGACCTGTCCTGGAAGCACAGGAGGGATCTTACAGGTCCCAAACAGGATTTATCCTCGGGGTTTTCTCCTGAAGCCTTTCCCATAAATGGGTATGCCGCAAGGAAGCTGAGGTTGGATAATATAATTCCCCTCTCCAAATGAGTCAGATGTCGAATGGTGCAATTGCATAAAGAAACATACTGTTGGGTCATTATGTGTAATACCACTAAATAATTCTCCATAGCATTCTATGCTAAATAAAATCTTTTTGAGCTTTTATACACGTTTCACCTAAAGTTTAATACAAATGACAGTCATATCTCATCGAAGGGGTACCTTATTGGAAGCTTAACACACCCCCCCCCCCCAAGATCAACATATATTTAATGGCATATAAGAAAAAAAAAAGACAGACAGTCTGAAGTTCAAATCATCCTACTTTCACTTTCGTTTAAACACAAATCCAGGTGGTTTCTTTACAATGCACTCATTTTTCTAAATTTAAATATGGGATGAAAATTATCCTAATATTTGTAGGTATATGCTGACATTCAGTGTTTTGCAGTATCTAATAGAGTTTATTTTTTATCTAACAGTATAGGAATTCATTTTGAATTTACGTACTACTTTATCATACATCCTTTTCTGTGTTTAGTGGCATTACACCTCATCAAGATCGTAATACTAACAACAATACTTCACGGCATAATGGCGGATATCACACCATCTGAATTAAAAGTAATTGATTGGTTGGCCTGTTTCATTTTATATCGCATATTCAACAGAAACTGACTAAACTAAATGTTGATTAATATAAAAATATATATACATTGTACGGTGGTTTTGCTGATTGGGAGGTCAAGGTCAGTCGTTACATGACTCTCGAGGTCAAGGTCAGCATGACGGGTGGACGAGGTAGTCGTTACATGACTCCGGAGCAAACAGTTTTTGCTCGTCTTATATGCTCCGTCAGTGACGTAGCTTCCATTCAGGCAACCGAGGCAGCTGCCTCGGTAAAAAATTAACATAAAAAAAATAAAAAATAAAATGCAATTTGTTATAATAACATCTTTATGACTAACAATGCAAGGTTGTCACTGACCAGTAATGCAATGAATCCCGTAAAAAGAGCGGAATTGGCACAGGAGTAGTTTAGAAAATAATATATTCAATAAATATGAAAACACAAAATAGTTTATCAATATTTTTGATGTTGCATTCAATAATTCGGCACTCCCTTTTAAGATACGTCGTTTCGTGTCATCTGTTCAAAGGCGTTACATTTTTCTCTTTTTTTTTTTTTTTAAATCCGGCATGCTCAGTGGTACTGGATGGCTCAAATTGTATTGTAACTTGATTCAAATAGGCTCGCTTTAAAAGTAAAAAGGGGATTTTCCTTGCTTAAAATGACAATGGTTTATGGGAGTGCAAACCACAGACCCCATGCCTCGGTTATATTTGACCCCAAGCTACGCCCGTGTCCGTGCTCAGTGTTGGTTTCACTCAACTAGGTAATGAACCTACAACTCTCCGAATGAGATGCAGAAATTCCGATCGGTTTTGTGTATCCGTATTATCCCTTAACTGGACAATCTCCCGGATTTGGGATCGAAGCGTTCCACTTCTGAATTTTGTTCTCCAGATTTGTCTTCGAACATGGCTAATCTACGTTTGTGCTTTACGGAGAACCATCATATAAAAATATAATAGTGATTGGTTTGACTCGACCGTGGATCGAACCCACGAGCTACCACACTTGAGACAAGAACGCTAACCGTTGTGATAAGAAGGTAATATAGAGCAAGGGTTATGGTGCTTAACGCCAATTTCAACAATAATTTAGCTGTATCGTGGCGGTCAGTTTTATTCATGGGGAAAAGAAGGTACTAGAATTAAATGGGACTCATAAAAGGGGTTTAAATAAACCCTATTCATCTCTGTGTGATTGGAATATGTGCTCCATTTTGGACACATTTAATGACGTCACTACATTTTGTGTCTGGAAAATTCAGGAAGTTGATGACGTACTGTACTAATTACATAATAGTGATTGTTTGATCTCCTGCATCATATCTCTAGTATGTATTTGTTTTTAATGAAAACCAGAAATAATAACATACATTCAATAATTAAAAGTGCATTTATCATATTTATATATATCTTGTTGAATCATGTATTGCAAAGAGCATATGGATAATGGAAATATTTATTTAATATTATTTTATTAACAAGAGGAATTCTAAAATTAGACTTAACACAATTGTTTAACAGTAGATATTCCTATGTATCTAATTTATGATCTACATTTAGAAGAAACAACAGCGATCTCACTTATATATTATTTAAAGAGAATTGTATTATACTAGAACAGAATCAAAACAATCAAACACGATGACTCAAGCGTCGACATCATTTGATGCTTGTGCTTAATGTATTTCTGTACATATGTAACACAGTTTTACACACTTGTCATAATTATATCCTGTGTTAAAATAAACGTGTACATTTTACCGCCATTTGGTTTTAATTTATCTAATCGTGATCTTTGTCCTCAAGATGTTTGACTCTTATACATGATTCTACATCTTTTAACTTATCACGTGATCATATGTATTTAATTATGTTTTATGTTTGTTTTATTGTGGTTTACCATGTTGCATTTCGTTTCAATTTGGTTTTATCTCGAGCATATTTATTAAAGTGGTTTCATGCTATTTTTAAGATTACTTCATGTTTAGCTCACATGACTCAAAGGGACAAATGCGAGAGTGTCAAAACTTAGCGTCCGTCGTCCGTTATGTTTGCAAAGTTTGAAAACACTGAGCCCATGTCAACAACACTTAAAGGGGAATTTGCGGTAGTGCCTACCGCCAAAATTTGTGGGCGGAGCTTATCAGCAAAAATCTCTGTTGATATGAACAGCATATTTATGAAACTGTATGTCACATGACCAACGTGACCAAGGTCACATACCTCAGAAATTTGAAGTGATTTTTGTAGGCTTTAGGCTGATGAAGAATATTATTTATAATATGACTAAAAGTTTGGTAGGGAGAAACACTAGTGACCATGCCTGTCAAATATTTTGCACCAAAAGTAACTATGAAACTGTGTATCATTGATTTTTCCTCCTCGAGATGACCGTGGCCAAAATAATGAAGAAACTGAATGTTTGCTCCGCCCACAGCTATTTATATCCACGCTTCCCCTTTAAACGCGTCGTGCGCACTATGTTGGATATCTACGCTTTTATTGCTAGGATTGCTCTTTGAACGTGTACGATGATCAACAAATAATGGATTATTTCCTTAGAGATTCTCTATGAAATTTCATGGATGTATTTATCAAATATGCAGGAAGAATAAAAACATAGATATCCAAATTAGTGTGCACGACGCGTTTCTATAGTAACCTTCATCAGATCAGCAGTATTTGAACTAACTATTATGGTTTCTGATAGAAAAGGAATCAAATACAGCCATAATGCAGTGAGTGAGCGAGTGATTGTTGCTTAACGCCAAACTCAGCAGATATATCATGGCCAGAACAAGTTACATTTCGAGGTCCACATTTTACTAGATCAACACGCTTCGTTGGATTTCGGTCAAAATTAGACCAACACTCTTTATTTCTTGAATTCCGATTTGTAAGCACTTGTTTTCCAATAAATTCCTCTCTTGAGTCTTGCAACATATTCGTTGTATCTCTTGACACTTACATGACATGGAGGAACAAAGCAAAAGGACCAACGCAGTCTGAAGTTTTATATTAAGTAAGAATTTGATAGGGGGTTACTTCAGTAAATTTCTTCTGAAATTAAATGCCTGGTTTTTTTTCAAACAGATGTGGCTTACCTCTTATGATTTTCGAATTAAAATAGGCCAAAGGGGTCAAAAAAACTAACACCCGCAAAAAGACGACCTGTTTTTTTTTAATTTGAAGTCGGATTTGTATTCATTTTGTTTTATTGGATTGCATTGAAATATTATGAACATCTCAAATAACTTCTAAGTTAGAGACAAACACCCATTCTGAAATTTTCAGTCCGATTTTTATTTATTTAGCTTCCTTATTCAACCTCATGCTGGCGATTTTCAGACATATGTTACCTAGTTTTATGGGTTATGTGAAAATAGGGTCAAATGTAGACAAAAGGGGTTGACAACCAAATGTATCACTCTTATTTTCAACTGAAGTCTGAATTCTATACGATTTTTCCAATGACATCTTATTTACGCCTTTTTTATTGGAATTTGGAACTGTTCCTACCGTGTGATATGTTTTTTTTAATTTGTTTAAAACAATTCCCCTGTGAGGTGATCCATTATATATTTGTTGTAGCTTACCAGCTTCAAAGATTTGGTACGGCTAAGAGGTGCCAATGGCTAAGATTGCTGTTAGCCCGTGGCTTATTCCTGATATCCTTTTTGTCTCCCTTTCCAATCTAACGTTTGTTTCTCATTGGTCCATCTTACTGCAACCATATTACGTACATTGTGCTTTGTTAGTAGACGTGTTCTCGTCAGGACTATATTGTCCATCACAGTTCCACCTTTTACCCTATGTCGTGTTTTGGTTGTAGCACTGTCCTCTTCATCAATATAATGTCCTTCACAGTTTCATCGTTATATGTACATTGTGTTTGTTTGTAGACTTGCTCCCGCCGGGAAGATATTGTTCATCTCAGTGTTACACTTTCACATTGTGTTTGTTTGTAGACATACTCCCGCCGGGAAGATATTGTTGATCTCAGTGTTACACTTTCACATTGTGTTTGTTTGTAGACTTGCTCCCGCCAGGAAGATATTGTTCATCTCAGTGTTACACTTTCACATTGTGTTTGTTTGTAGACTTGCTCCCGCCAGGAAGATATTGTCCATCTCAGTGTTACACTTTCACATTTTGTTTGTTTGTAGACATACTCCCGCCGGGAAGATATTGTTCATCTCAGTGTTACACTTTCACATTGTGTTTGTTTGTAGACTTGCTCCCGCCGGGAAGATATTGTTCATCTCAGTGTTACACTTTCACATTGTGTTTGTTTGTAGACATACTCCCAACAAGAAGACATTGTCCATCTCAGTGTTACACTTTCACATTGTGTTTGTTTGTAGACTTGCTCCCGCCAGGAAGATATTGTTCATCTCAGTGTTACACTTTCACATTGTGTTTGTTTGTAGACATACTCCCGACAAAAAGATATTGTACATCTCAGTGTTACACTTTCACATTGTGTTTGTTTGTAGACATACTCCCGACAAAAAGATATTGTACATGTCAGTGTTACACTTTCACATTGTGTTTGTTTGTAGATATACTCCCAACAAGAAGATATTGTCCATCTCAGTGTTACACTTTTACATTGTATTTTTTTTGTAAAGATGCCCTCGTCGTGAAGAAATTGTCCATCTCCATGCTATCATTTTATAGTGTGGTTGCTTGTAAAGATGCTCTCGTCATGAAGATATTAACCATCTCAATGCTACCCTTTTATACTATGTTCATTTGTACAGACGCTCTCGTCATGAAGATATTGCCCATCTGAATGCTACCCTTTTATACTATGTTCATTTGTACAGACGCTCTCGTCATGAAGATATTGCCCATCTGAATGCTACCCTTTTATACTATGTTCATTTGTACAGACGCTCTCGTCATGAAGATATTGCCCATCTGAATGCTACCCTTTTATACTATGTTCATTTGTACAGACGCTCTCGTCATGAAGATATTGCCCATCTCAATGCTACCTTTTTACACTGTGTTTTCTTTGTGAACAAGTTCTCGCCATGAAGATAATTAAAGTACGCCTTACTTCATGTTATACACCAATCAATTTTCTTTATGATTATGATGCTAAAAATAAACTAAAAAAAAAAAGACAATTAAAAATTGTCTTTGTGAATATGAAAATGTATCAGCGTGTCATTTCTGTTTTCTTGATAACTATATAAATGTTTTCTTCCTGCACTGTTACCATGTCAACGATAACACCTACATGTTTATACATCTGTGACCGCAAACATCTTCCAGTGAAAACATCTAACATATAATTGTCTTTGATATCGAGGTATAGGGAACTTAAACATTCAGTACATTGCTGACTGTGGTTTTACTGTTTCTAGAAAGTACAAAGCGTTCGATATTTATAGTTATTAATACACAGCCTAGTTTAAAGCATCGTGGGTGGTGCTCAAGACGGACGCAGAATATCAAAATCACAAACGACGCTTTCTCTAAAAAAAATATTTTTGATGACACAGATTGATCTATGTAAAACAAACAGCAATGATTTTCTGGAGAGAAAGAAATCTGAATGGAAGAACCGGAGAGTACATAGGTAAAATAACTGATTTGTTGGTTGTTGTTTTTTTGTGTTTAACGCCACTTTCAGCAATATTTCAGCTATATCATGGCGATAAAATAACGGAATAATTATACAACTGGAACCGTAGTAACATAACATATTTCCGGAAAAACCGGAAGTCACTGACAAAATTTATCACAGAAACTTATATCCAGTAAACATTTCAACGAACTGAAAATCTAAACCAAATATTTACTGGTTATAGGCATTCATTGAACTTGTAAATATAAATCTAACTTTCCTGCGATCGCGCCCACGACAAACTATTTTTTTTTTTTTTTTTTTTTTTTTAATAAGAATGCATTTACAATTAAAACAATTACATACTAATAGTTCTTACAAAATATTAACAACATCTTCTAGAAAACTATAAAGCATTTCAAACCAAGCCATTGCACTGCTAAATAGGTGTAACTAACATCTTATTGATATACAATGTAAGTGCAGTGTCTCAAAATATAAGTTTATGTGTACGAGGCTTATAAACTGGTACAAGGGTGAGATTCAATGAGCAATTTCTCAGCTTTGCTCGGAATGCACATCATTTTTATATTGTAAGAAAAAAAAACTGTAATCCATAGGCAGTGATATTTAAATTAAATGATAAAATTCTATAATTATCCCACTATTGCCCTTTTTGATATTTTTTGTCAACAGGAAGTCAACTGACAAACAACTAGTCTGCTAAAGCTCAACATGTAAAACGAGAAAAGGGTACCAGAAAAGCTATATTTTGGTAAGTGATCGCATACAACAAACATTTACAGAGTAAACGCAATGTGACTGCTTAAATAGATCAATTGCAGGATAAATACTTCTATGAGGAATTATGTATAAAATAGCGGACGCATTCTATTATCAGGAACCGTCGTGGTAGGGATCGTATGGTAGTTGGATTTACATCTACCTATTCTATCAGTGCATATCACCACTAGCGTTTTGAGTTCGAATCCCGCTCAGGCGAGGTGTGCTCGGTACAACATTACGTGATAAAGTTTGTCAATGACTTGCGGCAGGTCGGTGGTTTTCTCCTGGTACTCCAGTTTCCTCCACCAATAAAACTGACCACCACGATATAACTGAAATATTGTTGAAAGTGGCGTTAAGCACCATAAACCAGACCCATTATATCATCAATAACGCAAGTGCACACAATATGGAAGGAATGCATCTCTGACATACAGAGAACCAGTTGCATATATATCTACCACATCTAAGACAATTCGTCTTTGATTGCAACATGTCGAGTACAGTTCAACCCATGAACTAAATCAATGTCTATAAATCATACAGGACAAGCTAATCTGTATTTATAGTACTCTCAGTATCAGCCCTTTGCTTATCCCGATCATAGAAATAAATAATATCATTCTTCTAAGCATGCGAAGCTGGAAATAATTAGAAACCTCAATAAAAATAATTCTTATTCCCATTAAATACTTAAAACTATTAGTTACTTATAGCGAAATAAATTCTTTGGAGGGTAAATTCTATTTTGAGATTTTTATTGCTTGAAACAAAGCTAATGTGTTTCCAATTCGCAATTTTCATGATCGATAGATAACTTTAAGAGATTTGCACTTTACAAAAGTGTGTAAAAGGCCAGGAAAACAATGCTACACGATAGTGCGCAGTATCGTGGGAGTATCAGTGGACAGACAAGTGGCCGGGGGGGGGGTGCAAATTATGGGACTGAGCTGGAAAGTGGGGGTGAGGTCAGTTGTGTAAGCGGACCGAAAAGTGTGGGGGGGGATCTTGGGAGTGGACCAAAAAGTGTGTATTTTTATTTTTAGAAAGTTTTACCTGAAACTTTTATCCGAGATATTTATCCATGATATATATTTTTTTCTATATTTCCTTTACGGTATAAGGTAGCACTTCGACTATTGAAGCTATATTTTTATATAGCGGATGTGGATAAGTGGTCTAAGGCGCTGGACACAAGGCTAAGCGATTGGTGCTGCGGTGTATCAATGGTGAAGTTCAAAACCAATCGAGGGAAGAACAAAACTTTGTCAGCTCAAAGATCTAATTCTTGCACTTTAGTTTATTTTATGCACTACATTGTATTAGGTTGTGTAATATAACATTTCCATCAATGTTATAGTAAAATATGATAATCTTTACTTAACAAGGCCTTAGGGGACAGCGTACGTCATACATCCAGCATAAAGAAATACCTGGATGTATGACGTACATTGTCCAGCAACAAAAGAAAATGTTGTCAGAATGCTTAGACAAATGACAACAGCTTTTTGAATATTATTGATGTAAGTAGTACCATACAAGTCTGTAAGGTACCTTGGTCTGGCTTTTATCATGCAGGTTCTTTGTTAAAATAGTGTAAAAATGAGCTTTATTTTGTCAGATGGTTGAACACATTCCGCCATTATAAAAATACCCGGATGTATGACGTACGTTGTCCCCCTTGCTTGAGGAATGCTCAAAGTAGGAAAATTAAGGGCCAAACCAGGATAGCCAACATCAGCTTAAGTCACCAATGCATGACAGAGGAAAACCTTAGTTTTAATAATAATTATATGATTCAGTAACTGTTAAATTTCAATAATAATTATATCTTATAAAAACAGAAGCACATACTACTGGGTGGATGATACCCCCTGGGAGTAATAGTCTACCAGCAGAGGTATCAACCCTGTGGTAGTGATAGTTTCTGGAATAAGCTTAACCATGCGAATATTATCTATTACGATTGACCTTGTTGACCTTAATTAAACAAAATATGTATGTATATCGTACGTAGTATTTTCTAACTGTATTGGTAAGAACCAACTTTCTTAATACGGGAGTGATTAAAGAACTGCGAGAATAATTCAGGTTAGAGACCAGGCAGTGACTGTATCTAGACTAGGCAGTGACTGTATCTAGACTAGGCAGTGACTGTATATAGACTAGGCAGTGTCCGTATCTAGACTAGGCAGTGACTGTATCTAGACTAGGCAGTGACTGTCTCTAGACTAGGCAGTGTCCGTATCTAGACTAGGCAATGACTGTATCTAGACTAGGCAGTGACTGTATCTAGACTAGGCAGATGCTTAGAAAGAGTTTTATGTAAACCCATTAAATATGAATTTTAGTATCACAAAGGAAAACCCAGTTTGCTGTCTTCTGGCAGCCTTTCAATGTATTGTAAATATATAAATAAACGTTTGAGAAAAGCGAAAGGGGCAATCAAGTACATGTATGAACAATCCAGAGAAAACCGAAAGGGGCAATCAAGTATGGACAATCCAGAGAAAACCGAAAGGGGCAATCAAGTATGAACATTCCAGAGAAAACCGAAAGAGGCAATCAAGTATGGACAATCCAAAGAAAACCGAAAAGGGCAATCAAGTATGAACAATAAAGAGAAATCCGAAAGGGGCAATCAAGTATGGACAATCCAGAGAAAACCGAAAGGGGCAATCAAGTATGGACAATCCAGAGAAAACCGAAAGGGGCAATCAAGTATGGACAATCCAGAGATACTGGCAACATAGGGTACACAAGAGACAGGACGAAGATAACAAAACAATATAAAACACAACACAAAAAACAAAAAATAGATAGCCATATTTTTGCTATTAAGACATACATTAGACTATTACATAATTAGCTGTGTGAGTGGTACCTCAATTACATAATGTATACTTTATCTATGTTTATTTATAGTTCTCTCATTACAATTATTGTTTATGTAGAGCAAATTCAGATGCACCCTAGATTTGTTTATTATCTAATAATTGTATAGTTTGGCATGTTTACATTACTTACAAGAAAATAAGTACGGTTTTCTGTACTATTGTATTTTGATGTAGGGTTTATATAGGGAAGTAAAGAGTACGCCACAACTGCAAGCTAGGGCCGCTTGACACTCTTTTTAAGGCATGAGTGGAGCCATCGTGGTCGTGATCGTATGTTAGTTGCATTTACAGCTACTTAAGCAATCAGTGTATGTCACCACTACAGTTATAAGCTCGAATACCACTCATGGCGAAGTATGTGATAATGTTTGTTAGTTTGTGTTGTTTGATGATACCAAATATGTAATCAGAATCCGTAAATTGATTGATTGATTGATTGATTGATTGATTGATTGATTGATTGATTGATTGATTGATTGATTGATGTTTAACGTCCAGCGAGCAATTTTTCAGCTATATTCAGGACAAGAATAATTTAAACTCCACGGGACTCGAAACAAGGAAAGGTGATGGGTAGGGACGGAGAATTTTGCCAGTGCAACAGGTCTCCTATGGACCATTTATCATGAGCATAATGCTCATAATGAGCTGTTACACTTGGTTCTTTAACGTGCGAAGAGGGTGGCAATCTCTCAACACGGGACTTCGGTTTTATTTACGTCTCATCCGAAGGACGGGTTGGTTGTCTATTTATACATCCCGCACAACCGACGGACGCCCCTTCAAGCCGAAGAAGCTCTCGGTCTCATTTCTATACCCCGTGATTCCCGCGGGGTTGACCCCTTTTAGAGGACTAGTGCTTCTAGGACGGAGAAACCTGGTACCTATTCTACCCCCGGCACACCTCTGGGAGGGGGTTGTAAAAATAAAAGAAACATTAAAAAATATAAAACCATACATCTAGAACATATGCTATATGACTATATTTTTGCATATAAATTAATTCCTTTTAAAAATCGCAAAATTGTGTCGCCTGCGACATTTGTAAATAAATTAGATAAACTGTTGGCATTGTAGAATGTCTGCCGAACATCGGCAACATCCACACAATAAATCAAGACATGTTTTAATGAAAAATTAGAATTACACAGAAAGAACAATTGGATACAAGATCATCCAATGCGTTCTTGGCTTCCCGGTCAACGACTGTGTTCCCATTGATACCTATATGACTAGGGATCCATGTAAAAATTACATGTTTACCAATAGCAACAAGGCTTAAATAGAGGAAGAACACAATGGCCAAATGAAAAAGTACAAAGTGATGTACAATTACCAACAAAACACTACCAAAAAAGCAAATTATCGAGCAACACGAACCCTACTAAAAAGCGGAATATTTTCAAATTAAATATGAACTTATTATTTTTTGCCTATTGTGCCATGTATTACTCATAGATTGTTAGTCTAGATATATACACTAATATAAAAACGTAGTGTACAGGTGACTAAAATAGATTGATTGATTGATTTATTGTGTTTAACGCCACTTTCAACAATACTTCAGCTATATCATGGCGACCGGTTTTAGTGGTGGAAGAAGCCGGAGTACCCGGAGAGAACCACCGACCATGGGCAAGCAACTGGTAAACTGTATCACTTGCGGCTGCGAGTCGAGTGCACCCTTTTGTAACATACAAAGCTGGGAGCGAACCCACGCCGTATTGGTGATAGGCTTGTATGAGTTATTAGGTAATCTAACTACCTACATAAATGTAACTCATTGTGCCACCCGGGTCCCTAGTAAAATGATCACACTGGAAATCAGCAATGAACACAATACAATATCAATCAAACTGACCGCCACGATATAGCTGAAATATTGTTTCATAATAAATATAAACGATATCGATCGACGCTTGTATGTTTTCTCGCGATCCCCCACTAACAACACCACGAAAACAAACGAGAAGTACCGAGAGTGATGATAAAGCATACATTCAGTCGTAAATCTAGAAAAAAAAACACCCACATACAATGTAGTACAATACAATCATCTTACCTAAAGAATTACTTTTATTACTTGTATATAATACCACAGCCGTATCACCACTAGTGTTAATGGGCAATAAAAACTAGTGTTAATGGGCAATAAAACATCCACTTCTTTGTATTTCATTCACGACACCACAGGCACAGACATCCTTGATAATATCCTCACAATTTCGTCAGTTATGTTATTATGATAAATGTTGTTAAAATCATATACTAGTAATTTAACTTCAAAAAACATTTAGTAGCAATACTCGTTGTGTCATTGAACCTTTGAACAATCGTTTAGCGAGTTCTCGTGTTAGAAAAAAAGCCAAAATGGAGAAAAGACAATTTTCAACGTTTTGATATTCTTTAAATATATATAGTTTGTATAGCCTAATTTACGATGGTTTATGGCATTTTATGAAATGTTATTAAATAGATTAGCTGAAACATATACAGGTTTAGAGTTATGGTGTTTAATGCCACTTTCAACAATAGTTCAGTTATATCGTGGCGGGAAAACAGATAAACAAATCAGACTTAAAACGCTACCTTCTATTACCAAGATACAGGGTGAAAACAGACAATAGTTAATAGTCATAAGTTCTCCTTTGTGGCTTATTGGTCATGAGTTCT
>MJUT01058812.1:115391-130512 GCA_002080005.1 Gigantidas platifrons | reverse complement strand
GTCATGAGTTCTCCTTTGTGGCTTATTAGTCATGAGTTCTCCTTTGTGGCTTATTAGTCATGAGTTCTCCTTTGTGGCTTATTGGTCATGAGTTCTCCTTTGTGGCTTATTGGTTATAAGTTCTCCTTTGTGGCTTATTGGTTAGATAGTAATTCCAATTTTGTCGATTATCTCCAAAGCATGCTTGTTCTCCATTAGCAGCAGTGCATACAACTGCTGAAATTTCAAAATGGCAACTGTTGCCTTTACAACCAATAATTGCAAATGTACATGTCGTTTCACCATAAATTGACCACTGTATGATAATGTGTTTTGATGTTTATATTATTTAACGTTCGCCACTGACATCGAAAGATCATTTCTATTGTTCTTTGTTTTTCTTTTTTCTAACAGTATGCGACAATGGATAACTCATCTTTAGTACAATATTATGATATACAACGTGAACTAAAAGTTACATGGTTACATGTACATTTGGCGAACTAATGTATCAATATGAGACAGGCACAACCTGCTTAAGGGCGAAGCCTATTTGATGATAATGACAATTAAGAGGAAGTCATGAGAGGGGAAAGCCTCCTAAAATACAGGTGAAAATTGAAGAAAAAAATGTTTGTAAATTTAGATCTATTTTGAACACCTTTTCCATAGACGAAAACTTAAAGAAAAAAAAATTCAAATCACGATTCACGGAAATTAATATTTGCCATTTTTGAGAATTTCACAAAACATGGTGAATCAATATGAGAGCCATAAATCGAGGGTCACACGAGAATAAACCAAATACCCCAATCACAGAGCATGATAACAATGGTGAACGAGAGAACAAATACTGTATGTGTGGCAGTGAAAAGGGGAGTGAGGGTCAGATGAAATTGCAATGTTTTTAACCTTGCCATGGAAAATGTGTTAAAAGGCTTACCTGACAAACCTCGAGATCAGTTGTCCAGACATCATACAAAAAAAGCACTTCAAATGTACACATTTTTTTGAATCACGGGAATCACGGGCGATGAAATATGTGTTCATGTATACATAAAAACGATGCAGAGCTGTTCTTCAAAGTTTTCAGAGACAGGATGACCAAGAAGTGCTTGCAATTTCATGTTTCCTCTCCGAAGCAGACGAAATGCAATACATGTGTATTTCACACAAGAAAATGACGTCATCTATGTACATGTACACTGTAAATGATTTTGATATTGGAATTTTCTTTTAAGTTTATTTCAATTGAAATGGTTACACATTTGCGAATTTCGTATTGAAATAATTTTGTTTTGTTTTTAAATACCATTTTGTTCTATAATATCATACTTCCGGCGAAAAAAAGTATTTGGCTATCAATAGGGGTGTATGACTAATTACCAAAAATCGTATAGCCTATAGTTAAAAGGATTCCGCCCTTTATTAATCCAAGGGGACCGGGTGGCTCAATGAGTTAGGTAGTTGGATTAGCTAACAACTTATACAAGCACATCACCAATACGGCGTGGGTTCGCGCCCGGCTTTGTAAATTACAAAAAAGGTGTATTTGACTCACAACCGCAAGTGATAAAGTTTACCAGTTGCTTGCCCATGGTCGGTGGTTCTCTCCGGGTACTCCGGCTTCTTCCAACACTAAAACTGGTCGCCATGATATAGCTGAAATATTGCTGAAAGTGGCGTTAAACATCAAAATCAATCCAACTCTATTATTAATCCAATTACTAGCAACACGTGCTACTGTCTATGTCCAAGTTTTTTTACACTCGGGTCTGTTTGATTGGTTACTTTTAATGATAGTCCATTGTCGCATTCTTCTTTACTGCTATATTTATTGTTTCATGTTTTCATGTTAAAATTTTAGAGAAATTATGTAATAATAATGCTTATCATTTATTCTATGATGATATGGTGTAATTTGCATGGTTGATACCGCCAACTCTGAGTGTCAGTTTCCAAGCCCCGGGCTGATACGGGGACTGATATGAGGTCCGATATGGATTTTCAATGTAAAAAATGCAAAAATCAATCAATAAATCCGCGATTTAAACATACATTGTAGTGTTGAATTCCCGTAGTTCAAAAATACTATGATTATATAGTGTTCTGTCTCGTTCAAAGTATGAACTGTCCTTAAATCGTGTTCAACGCCAACTTAACGCCCTGATCGCAAGTCACTGACAAATTGTATTAAATAATGTTGTTTCGAGTACACCTCGGTATGACCGAGATTCCACCTTACAACGTCCTTGGAGCTTGTGTAATATTTATGCTATATGTGAATTGAATTGAACGTTAGTGGTGATAGTCACTGATTGCACAGGTAATGGTAAATCCAACTATGCTATACGATCCCTTCGTGATTAAAAATTAAATCACAATATCATATAAAATTATTGGGGGAAAACGTCAAAATAATTTGCGTTTTTGAGCGTAAATTGGTCAAGCGATGATCTCTGTGTATTCTTTTGAACAATTATGCCCATCTAAATACTGTAAAATCACATAGCATTTAAAATTTGTACTGAATGTATTCAGGTCATATAAATTCAATTATAACAGTACTTTAAGCTTAAGTAGTAAACAAAGGATTAAATACATAAGTTGCAATATTAATTAAGCGTTGTTACCAATAATTCGATTTTGAATATTTAAAAAAAAAGACTATTAATTCTAATCAAGTTGATAACAAAAGTCTTATAATACAATCGATTTTGACTGTCAACGCATAATAGCAGTATGCAAATAACAATTGAAAATGGTTTTTGAAGTAGAGAATACGAGCCGTGTAAAATGCCATCTTGAACAAAGATTAATGAGATTTCAAATTGATAGAATAAAGAAACCCCTACGCTAATTCTTTTGTACTGTAACTCGATATTATCTTTTGAAGCCAACATCCTCCCCCTCGAGGAAGTGAAATACATAAAAAATATAAGTACAAAGATAACACTTTTATTTGTAGGAGATATAGAAACAGGAAGAAAAGTGAGCCTCTGGTGCCATCTTTTCTTCCCTACTTGTAATCGATTGTTTGATGCGTTATGGTATTGAACGCCACTTTCAACAATATTTCAGTTATATCGTGACGGTAAGTTTTATTAGTAGAGGAAAGCGGAGTATCCGGAGAAAACCACCGACCTGTCGCAAATTACTGACACAATTTATCACATAATGTTGTACACTTCGCCCTGATCGAGATTTGAACTCACAACATCAGTGGTGATAGGCACTAATTGCATAGGTAGTTGTAAATCCAACTACCATACGGTAATGGCCCCTCTTAGAATAAAGGCGAGTACCAATATGTATTATATATGAAGAAAAAACACGTGTATTGTGTTTCTACTTCAATGTAATACACACATGTATATGCAAAACATTCTAAATTTAAAAGTACAAAGGAAACAGCATTAATTATTTTGACTAAATTTGTTATTTTGTGTGTACAGCGCGGTCCCCTGTTCGACTGCTATCTATTACGTTCCGCACTACACAAGGCGCGGGTACCAGGACGCTTAAATACGTTTAGAATGTTAGGCAAATCCATGTCACCCTTCGTTTGATTTCTGCTAAAGTTGGTGTTAAATAAATAAATAAATCAATCAATCAATCAATCAATCAATCAATCAATCAATCAATCAATCAATCAATCAATCAATCAATCAATCAATCAATCAATCAATCAATCAATCAATCTAAATTTGGTGTTAAATCAATCAATCAATCAATCAATCTAAAGTTGGTGTTAAATCAATCAATCAATCAATCAATCAATCAATCAATCAATCAATCAATCAATCAATCAATCAATCAATCAATCGTTTGATTTCCTACTGCGGAATCATGGAGTTATTATTGATCTATTATTAGCAAGAGAGACCGATGCAAGACTACTTAGCAGTGATCACGGGAAATTTAAAGGATTCGATCGTATAAGAGAAAAGTAAAGAACTCATTATATAGTAAAGTATTGTTATTTGTGAACACAAAATCAGCAAATTTTCACATATATCACACCGACAAAAATTTACATTCGATGATTTGATAATGGTGTCCGCTTTGTAATTGACCAACAAGCTTAGCTGGATTTTCACAATAAAAATTCACTAACGCAATAGTCCGCGGATAGACATGTCGCTCTACTCCAACATAGTATCCTTATTCCAACACAATCTGTCTTTGCTTTTCTTCCTTAATGTTATGTGCTTAGCGGAAAAAGCAGCAAATATCAATTTCATAATCTTTGGTACGACCCGTCCAGGCTTCGAGCACACGTTTTGATGCACTTGACACGAACAGCACACTAACACAATCGTAACTACTCGGCCATTCTCGCTACCCTGCAAATAACCTCGTATGCATTAGGCGTATAAATCGTACTACTTTTCACATGTCAGTTACATGAAAGTTTGATAAAGTTATATTTTAAACAATTTTCTATATTTCATTTATTTTCATGGATAAAAATTAAAGTTTTAATTAGTTTTGCATGATTAAAGATTTTACTTAGTAAGTCTTCCATATTGGATTTTCGTGGACTATATTTTTGTGCGGCTTATATATAATTAACTTCCGGCAAACAATTTAAGAAGAATTTCTCCTATCTGCATACGAGGTTATTTGCAGGGTAGCGAGAATGGCCGAGTAGTTACGATTGCACACTAACAATTACACCATCGATGCAGTCCAGACTGTCAGAAAAGAAAGAAAGAGAAGGAAAACGTAGATACCTAAATTAGTGCGCACGACGCGTTCCTGGAATAATCTTCATCAGGTATGCTGAAAAAAGAAAGATTGGAAAGCCAAATATTTTAACTTTTTTGGGAGCAATAAAACCAAAAGGCATAAACATGATAGTCAAAATCAGCTACGGTCACTCGTGCCCGAGGGAGAAGAACCTTAGTTGTATAATAATTACATTATTTTGGAACTGAACTTTTAAATTCTCCCTCGCCAGCTCGTCCGAATTTAAATTATTTCTTGTCTAACTCATATGGGCACATAAAAAGACAACACATAAATTAGGTTTGGTTGCTCGCAGTAACTTCGATTCTTTTTTCTTGCGAAACAACTTTTAATACTTAATTATAAACATGACAATGTACTAAATAAACATGAAAAAAAATAAACTCTGCAACGAAAAACTTATAACTTCTGGATCGTAGTTACTGTGAGCACCTTCGATAATGAAATTATTCAAACAGACCTTAATATATATTTTAAAATACTCCACCATAATTACCGCCAAAACCGTTCTCGTGCAAAAGATACCCGTTACTACTGTACGTGTATTTAAAACCTGGAATATGCATACTATCCAAACAGGTTACCCAACTTTACATTTTTGTATTTATATCTTACATATATACTTTTTTAGTAGTTAAAGGGAAAAGCCCATTATCAAGCGAAAAGAAATACATTTCAGTAATACATATAGTATTTAACAAACCATTCCAGTGTCGAAGCATTGACTACTGGGCGGATGCTTCCCCCAGGGACAGATAGTCCCCCAGTAGAGGTATCGACACGATGCACATTGATAGTAATAAAACTTAAATATCAAATGTAGGTAATAACTATTATAGAAATCGATCGCCATTATAAAATCTCCACATTCATGTAAAGAAGTACAATAGAGTTGAGTTAGTACACCATTTACAATCATGAATACGTGTTATAGCTTTGAAGTACTAGTACTTAACGCCGTATTAACGTCGATAATCCCTTTATCTTCTGCTGTTTACACCTGTCCTTTGATCTGTAAATTAGTTAATCTTGTCAGTACAAAACACCTGTGTTATGTTTTGTTGTAAACGGAAATGAAATGATAAGTTGTGATTATCTGCAGTTTTTCAAATTTCCTAATCTGTTTTTTTTTTCTTCTGGGTTTTTTATTTAGTATATATTTACATCTTAATGTTGTTATCATTTAAGCTCTGAGGATATTATTTTCTTTTATAATATACTTATTTTACATGTTGTCAAATAACTTAAAGGGGCAACAAAAATGCTTTGGAAATTGGTAAATTGCTTTAAAATGATAAATAAAGGTAAATATTTTACATTAAACAGCTTATCGGACAACTTTCCGCCTTTTGAGAACACAAATTAACATCGATTACTTATTTGCTTGCAAGCAAATAATTTGACCTGGCTTTTTCCGTATGCAGTGACAGGTAAAAACGAATAATTTGTATTTTGTCTCTTATTAACTGCCAACTTGCATGGTTCTTTGTCCGTAATTAACACCGAAAAAAAGCGATTCACAAAAAATAAGAAATAAGTACATTGTTGTACTGATTTAATGACGATTCGACAAACTCCGTAAACAATGTCGATAATTAATAAGATGGCGTCCATTTCTTGATTGATCTCAAAACACGAGCAGTTACACGTTTTTTTCCCCGATGCGCGTACATTTCATAACATTTATAAGTTACAGAAACACGTTTTATTAAGGCATCAATCATGTCTGATAGTTTTATGGGTAACACAAATTTACGATTTGGCAGCTAATGCCCCTTTAAATTTGCGGAAAATAATGAAAACGAAGATATCTATTTCAGTGCGTACGATTCCTTTCTGGACTAACCTTAATTAGATCCGCTCATAATCAAAAGAATGGAAAATACATCTATTAAAACATGTCAGTGCAAATGCACGGACCAATGGTCATATAACTACATTTCAGTTTAATGGCTAACAGAGACCAACGTTACCTTTCGATCAATTGTATTACACAAGCTTGTATTAAGTTCAGACCGTAATAAGCAGCAATCCAAGACCAAAAATAGACTATTTGCATATTCCGGATTTCATTCTAAATTTACACGCTTTTAAAGAAATCACCCATCCGATGTTGTAGTCTTTTGTGTGAGTGGATCTGGCTTCAAGATTCACAAAGTTTGCACTCAGGAGATGACACTAAACATTACATCACCGAATCGACTTGCATTTTTCGTCGTTTCACCACAATCTTCCATTTACGGAAACATACGACGTTTAATATACACAAACAATTGCACCAATGAATGGCCTTGATCTGTATGGAGTCGGAACTATGATATCACATGGGTGATTATTCAAACCGGCGTCTATATGTTTGAAGGATATTTCATGAATGAAGATGACATTTAGTGGTATAGTCGAACCTGTCATATCCGACACACCAAGAGACCAGGGAAATGTATCGGATTATACAGGACATCGAAAAACTCAGGTTTCATTTTGTATAACAGACATGTTTTGGGACCATAGATGTTTGTCGGATGTCACAGGATGTCGGAAAACTCAGGTGTCAGATTGCACAAGTAATAGTTTTCTAAAAATTGTATTGTTCAATGTCTTATCAAAATATTCAATTGAAGTCCAAAATATTTTCTCTTTAATTCCAGAAGATAGGACTTTTTTGGAATAAATATATTTTGCTTTGCATAAATTATACACCATATTAGAATAATTCGTCTTTGCTCACCGACTATTAAACTTATGAAAATGAAATGTACCTATGCAATATGTACTTCTACGAATACCGCGGAGTGGCCGCCATCAAATTATTGATTATTCTGTCACTTTCCGGTGTGCGCATAAACATAAATTGCACAAAAAGTTCATCAGAGTGCTGTACATTCAACAAGGTGCAAATAAAAACAAGGCTCCTGATATTACGGTCGGAGCAGAGTCTTGAAAGTGGCAAGACTCGTGACGGTCACTGTAGTGGCTGGAAGAGCATTCCAATCTTTCATAGTCCGTGGATAGAATGATTCCTTCCTTGTATGTAGATAATAAGCGGGCAATTAAAAATGTGTTATAAAAATATGACAAATGTATATTGTATTTAATTTGTTTATCTATTTGATTGTTGCCGGGGTTTTTTTTGAGTGATTTTTAAAAAAATTTGAATTTTGGTGTTTAACGCCACTTTCAGCAATATTTCAGCTATATCATGGCGACCAGTTTTAGTGGTGGAGGAAGCCGAAGTACCCGGAGAGAACCATCGTCCCTGGGCAATTCTGAGAGTGGATAGCCGTATTTTCACTTGTAATCAAATTATACCTTGTTATTGAAGTCGATCATTTTTCAACACACAATGCAGGCATGTTTTTTTTAATGTGTTCATTAGCTTTTCTCTCTCTGCAAATGAGTTTGCAAGCATTGAGGTGACCAAAGTTCGTTACCCTGGGTCGCTTAGACTATTATGAAGCAGGAATGTATTCATTAATCTGAACGATTTTAAAATAATAGGGCTAGGGTTAATAGGTTCTGGTGTTTAACGCCACTTTCAACAACATTTCAGTTATATCATGGCGGTCAGTTTCATTTTATTTTATTTTAAAAAAATAATCAAAACTAGAATCAAATTAGGTTATTTGAACTTTATCACATCGGACTAAAATTTGTACTTTACATAGTATATATATATATATATACATGTACATCACAATTGAAGTGCGCCCTTGCGGTTTTCATCATGTAGACACTGATAGGGTTGACATTCGAAGTATGTCATAACAAATTACTGACAAATATTAAATAGCAAATAACGTACTGGACAGAAGGCGAGATATATTTACTATATATGTAAATGTCAAAAACGGATTTGAAATACGACTGTCAACGTGCTTTGTATCTGTAGGTCATAGTTCACGGTGTCAATAAACATTTCTGACTTTATTTTCAATTTGCAAGCGTTAAAATTCACTAGAAGAGGCATTGATAAAACTATACCTGGAAGTAAAACCATACGTTTAGTAAATATAATGTAAATGAATCGTCTTTATACTACTCTTGTTGATCAAAGCCACGCCCGGGGAATAGAAATATGATATAGTTTCATCGCTGCGGGGGGCGGAGTGCAATGCCACAAGAAAGGTGGCATCCTCGGGACAAATACCACCTCGTCAGGACAGTTCCAAATTCCATCAGAAAATTGTAGAAACAGAGGCAATAACAATACTCCATCACTCTCCTGGCTGGGTACAGGCGATTAAAGTGGCGGGGATTAACCTAGATTTATGGGTTCACAGCTTAGTGAACCGATGCGTGCGATACTGATACATGTGATTTTACAGTCAAGTATTATACTGACTCTAACATTGTTGTGAAGAACGCATTGCTGTAATCTTGAATTTTATACACAATTTAACCAGTAACTCCTCTGTGTTCTCTCAGACCCCTCAACAAAAAAATGACATTAAATAATAACAGAGGTATTGGAGATAGGAAACAATTTAGAAGAAGTTGTATTTTTTTTTATCATGGAAGCAAACTAAATGGAGAAAAATATGAATATGCTAAATGACAATTTGTGTCTTGTCACTAATGAAAGCTGGACCTCTCCCCACTTTTCGGTACTCTCCTGATCCTTGCCTCCACTATCTGGTTCACTTCTAAACCTTACTCTTCCCTGTTTCCTGTCCACTCCTTAAGCTTGTACCCACTTTCCGGTACACTCCTATAGCCCCCACCCCCACTTTCCGGCCCACTTCTTCGCCTCTGAATAAAAACTGATAAATGAGATCCAAGCGTTCCATAACTATATTCCGCACCGAAAGAGATATACACAAACAATAAATTATGTGTATAAGAAGCAACATATGTTCGTTCTATGAGACCAACCATTTTACTTTTAGTAACAATACATTTCCTTCTCGGGCCCATACAAGCCTATCACCAATACGGCGTAGGTTCGTGCCCGGCTTTGTAAATTACAAAAAAGGGTGCACTCAACTGGCAGCCGCAAGTGATAAAGTTTACCAGTTACTTGCCCATGGTCGGTGGTTCTCTTCGGGTACTCCGGCTTCTTCCACCACTAAAACTGGTCGACATGCTATAGCTGAAATATTGCTGACAGTGGCGTTAAACACAATAAATCATCATCAAGAATCAACCTTTCCTACTCGCTACATCCACCTACAACTCAGCTAGAATTTGTTTTTTTTCAGACGAAGCAAAAATCAGATTTATTTTTACGTCAAATATCGTGATGCTTCAACATTCATTATTGTCTAAGTTCATGACCTAATTGCACTTATGTTCTATATTTAATCATACAATGAGTGACAAGCATGCGTGAGGTCAACTATGATAACAATACTACATACGTTGGTTTTGTGTTGTACCGAAAATACAATACCTGCTTCAATAAAGGCGTAAATAAAGAGAATATCGAAGGGGCATCGAATAGTAAATGGACAATCCAGAGAAACTGCCAACATATTGTAAACAAGGATCAATACAAACACAACAAAGAAATGCGTTGGCTAATTTGATTTGATTTATTGTGTTTAACGCCGCTTTCATCAATATATTTCAGCTATATCATGGCGATCAGTTTTAGTGGTGAAAGAAGCCGGAGTAACCGAAGAGAACCGCCGCAAGCAACTAAGAAATGCGTTGGACACCACCATACGAAATCAAAGACATATTGTTACGATTTAGGAGTTAGGGATAGGATAATTGTTTGTATGTGTATTTATTAGATTTTCTATGTATACTATGTGCTACTCATGATTTACTTTTTCTTGTTCAGTTGTTATTTCATTCGTGTATCGTGTACAGCCGTCTGGGTAGCACAGCGCGTATGTGTGCATGAATGGACTATTATTAATATTTCAGGCATCGTGATCGCGATTATTTATTTTATGTATATTGTTATACTATATGGGAAAGTTTGCATGGTTAAGATAAAGTTCGTCCTCATTGTTTGACCAAAAGGGGGTCCTACGACAGTCCCATCTTTATTTCTCCTTATTAACCTTGTGTCACATTTTCTTACCTATTTCATTCATTCACGCTAGGTTTATATATTGTACTTGGGTTTGTTTTCCCTAAGGGTAAGCTTTATTAAGCCCGTTTTCCCTTCCTGTGGACATGATATTATTGACAAACAACGTGTTTATACTTTCCGCCATATCCTGTGTGTAATTTATAATGCGCATGTGTGTTACCTCACACTATGTGGCCCGGTTTGAGGCCCCATTAACGGTTATAATTACCGTGGGAACTTCCGGAGTATCCAACCAATCGGTGTCGTTTGACCCACATCCAGATGTTGGCCCTGAGTATAAAGACCTGACGTCTGCAACTGAAGGAGACACTTTTAACCCGAGACCAGGGCAGCTGCACCTTTTAAGCACCTTATCATATTAACCTGAGCGCTACCAGCTACGATTTAAATTACTTGTTTCTCCAGTCTCTGTTATTTAGATTGGTACGTTCCCTTTAAGATAGAATATTCCGACCTGTGACCTATATATTTTTACTACGTCCGTACGACTTTACGCTAATATTGACATTTGTCCAAAAAGGGGGGTCCCGGTATTTTTTTAGCGCTCAGTAGGATTAGATATTGTATTTGTTAAATGATCAATTGTTATAATAATAAACTTTAATGAGAATCTATTCCATATCTTTGTTATTTGTTTTACAAGTATGAAACATTGAGTTTTACCAGTGCCTTGAGCTTATGCAAATTACGCTACCAGTAATACAAATAACCCACTACCAGGGTGATTATACAACCAGTTTTATACCTATATAGTTACCACCCCAGTGGTGCAACAATATTACGTAAATAAGACATGAGCCCGCCTATAAAGAACAGGAGGTAAAGACGAACAGAAGATCGTCATACAACAAAAAAACGTGTTAGACACCACCATAAGTAATCAAACACAGATAACGTAAATAAGACATGAGCCCGCCAATAAATACGAACAGAAGACCGTAACACAACAAAGAAATATGTTGGACACCACCATACTTAATCAAAGACAGATAACGTAAATAAGACATGAGTCCTCCTATGAAGAACTGGAGGTAAAAACGAACAGAACATTGTAGCACAACTGAGAAATTGTTCTTCTCCTCCAACGTACAATAAAAGCTTGTAACATGCAACAAATATCAACAATATCAAAATTAAATATCAAAATTAAATATCAAAATCGCAAAGAAAAAGGCAAATTGAATATCCTTGACACACAAATAAATGACCGCCCACTTTCCTGGCTTGAAAAGGCACTTCATTCAAAAGTAGCTGGGTTAAATCACTTTATGGTCCCAAAACCAATTTCGTAGATGCGGTCATGCAAGTGCGTTGCTCATTTGAGTAAAATGCCAACTCTTTCATATAACCGAGTGAACGGTGCTATCACAAAGAACGCTATAATCTGGGACATTATGTATGCTATATTTTAATCTCCATGACACAGAAATTGCAAAATGTATAATATTAGTAAATGGCCTCAACCATTATCTAAGCACTAAATAGTATGCAAGGCCATCGATATGATATAATAGTAAAACCATAGTAAACTATGAACAAAAATCTAATTGCCAATACCATCTTTCGTCATCTGTACGCAACTCCCAAAACATATTTTAGAAAATATGTTGGTATCTCTCAAAAAGACCTTTTTGAAAGATGAGACCCTTGTTGAAAAATCTTTGATTTAAGAGTTTAGTACTCAGACGGTCAGTAAAAAGTCTAAATACATATTTACTATTAAAATATACAGTTCATACATTATATAATGAAGAAATAAATCGTGAAAGCCAGAATGTGTTTTGAGTTTTAACATGGATTGGCGGATATTAGTATTTTATCCCGAGCCAGAGTCTTCCATGATTTATTTCGATTCTGATATGTCTAAGAGTACACATACGTTGGTATACTTTGATTGGAAGACGGTAATTTATATTTACGTTTGCGGAAAATGTCGCACACAATGTATACTGCCAATGGAAAAGTCAGTCACATTCACCTGCGCATGTGCGAATGAGATTATACCATCGATAAATCGCTCGTTTGTCTTCAAAGCGAATGAACGACGCCATGTTAGAATTATTATTGAAATTAATATTGATCTCCACAATCATTGGTAACCATAGCTGATTGTGGCTGTCCTCTTTAGGTTCTTAGGTGTTTTTGCTACCAATGACACCTTAACAATCTAGTTTACTAATATTTGTACTTTGAGCGTAGGCAGTGCAGGATTGAGGACAAATGAGGCCCTGTGCTAGTTAAGTTATGAGGCCCCTTACTTGGTCCCTGAAGGAGGTAGACCCGTTGGGTCTACACAGGCAGTCAGGCATACATGCTCAGGAAATTTAGGAATAGTTAAGATATTACGTTATAATTAGGTCAGACATGTAAAAACAATTGACAGGAATATGGTCCCCCCTGGCCAACATGGCCCTGTGCTTAAGCACACCTAAGCACAATGGTAAATCCGGCACTGAGCTTAGCTGATCAAGTTATTGCAGAAAAGCGTCGTGTGACCTTAATTCAATATATATCCATTATATTCTGTTATATCTATCACTGGGTCAATACCTCTCTTGGTGGACTATTAGCACCTTAGGGTACCATTCACCCAGCAATCAGTGTTTCGGCACTGACTTGATTGATAAGAAATATTTCTATTAAATTTCATGGAAACCTGTTCTAAAAATATCGTTCAGACGAAATATGGGTTAACGATAGACATATCATCTGTACAATTGACCCCAGGTTGGGGATGCTCCAAATGACTATACAATAACAAATGACACCTTATATGGTATTGAATTTAGATTTAACAACACACAATGATAAACAGACTACAGTTATTTGGTTTGTTCATTTTTTCATTAAGAATGTGAGGGGACTGTCGTCGTTAAATTGTCGTGATTGCATGGTAATTGGATTTACAACTACCTATGCAATCAGTACCTATCACCACTAATGTTGTGAGTTCGAATCCTGTTCAGGCGAGGTGTACTTGATACATTATGTGATAAAGTTTATAAGTGGTACTCTGGTTTCTTTCACCAATAAAACTTACTTGTCTGAAATATTGCTTAAAGTGGCGTCAAACAGCATAACCTTGATTTAACCCCATTTAGAATGTGACTTACGCTATGTTCCACTAAGATCTGTAATTTATGATCAGAATTTATAAAAAAAAAATCCATTTAAAGGAAACAACTCGCGATTGATGGAAGAATAAATAAAATAATTTTTTGTTGTTGTACACATTCCTTTTCTTAAGTAGTTTCTTTTTTTCTCAGAAAACTAAATAATTTCAGTCTTGGGTAAGCAGAGTTTGAAGATACCAAAGTGGTAATCATAATCCGTAAATCGAAGAGGAACAGACAACACAATGACCAAAAGTAAAAAGACAAACAACAATCTATAAAACATTGCACATAAAACTAAAGATCCAGTAACACGAATCCCACTAAAAACCGAGCGTTCGGATAGGTTTCTACGAGTGTAGATCTGGTAACCGATATATAACGTAATTGCATCTTTAAGATCGTATCAGTGTGTGGTTACTGTTAACTCTGTAATGAAAACGTAGATATCAAATTTGATCCGCGTTTCTGAATTAACCTTCATCAGGTACGCTCAATGCCAAAATATTTTAAGCCAAATAATTTAAAAATCATTGTGAGGAAGAAAACCAAAGGTCCTGAACAAAATTGCCAAAGTCGACTAATATCACATATTGCTGGGGAAGGAGAGCTTTAGTTTCAATAATAATGGCACGTTTGTAGGAGGACTCATATCTTATTTACGTTATTTGCGTTTGTTTGCGTATAGTGGGGTCCAACACATATTGTGTTGTGTTTTTGTTTTGTTTTTCTTCGTCTTTTGTTTCATGTATTACCAGTATCTCTGGATTGTTTATTTTTGATTGTCCCTTCAGTATTCTCTAACGTTTATTTGTCAGTTTCTCTGGATTGTTTATTTTTGATTGTCCCTTCAGTATTCTCTAACGTGTATTTGTCAGTTTCTCTGGATTGTTTATTTTTTATTGTCCCTTCAGCATTCTCTAACGTTTATTTGTCAGTATCTCTGGATTGTTTATTTTTGATTGTCCCTTCAGTATTCTCTAACGTTTATTTGCCAGTTTCTCTAGATTGTTTATTTTTGATTGCCCCTTCAGTATTCTCTAACCTTTATTTGCGAGTATCTCTGGATTGTTTATTTTTTATTGTCCCTTCAGTATTCTCTAACGTTTATTTGCCAGTTTCTCTGGATTGTTTATTTTTGATTGTCCCTTCAGTATTCTCTAACATTTATTTGTCAGTATCTCTGGAATGTTTATTTTTGATTGTCCCTTCAGTATTCTCTAACGTTTATTTG
>MJUT01058812.1:98335-115125 GCA_002080005.1 Gigantidas platifrons | reverse complement strand
CCCTTCAGTATTCTCTAACGTTTATTTGTCAGTTTCTCTGGATTGTTTATTTTTGATTGTCCCTTCAGTATTTTCTAACGTTTATTTGTCAGTTTCTCTGGATTGTTTATTTTTGATTGCCCCTTCAGTATTCTCTAATGTTTAATATAAAATATAAAATGAACACACGTTTCAAAACAACAAAGTTCAGTTTCATGGTAGTTATTTGATCAACAAACATTTAATTTAAATGTCATCTTTATTTATTGTATAAATCAAAGTTATGCTTACCATAAAAGTTGAAAATGGATACTTTAGCATGTAATGGCAACTGTTAAATAAATACCAGGTAAATGTTAATATCTATGTAATTACTAGCTATCGACAAAATAACTAAGACACAAACATAACCCGGTGTGTAACTAGATTAACACGACCGGTGCCACTAGTGGAGAAGAAACTGCTTACCCTTGCGTTGAACCCTGGATTTTAGTGGGGTTCGTGTTAATCGATCTTTCGTTTTATGTGTATGTTTTGTAGATCGTTGTTTGTCCTTTTGACATTTTTCTTTTGGCCATTGTGGTGTCTGTTCTTCGCTTTACGGATTCTGATTGTCCCTTTGGTCTCGTATTTTCAAAGTCTTCTTGAACAAAGTAGAACAAAAACAAAAACAACAAAACAAAACTAACAAAAAAAACAAAAACAAAAAACAAAAAACAAACAAACAAACAAAAAACTAAAACTGAAACCGAAATGTTTGCATATGGGTCTGTGAAAATCTATCTGTTTCCCCATTATCAAATTGTTGAAGGCGGTTAATATTTAATACAAGTAGAAACAATAAATCACATGGGATATATCTTGGAATCGGAGTGGGCGTATGGTACTGATGCTATGGTTGCCCAGGGGAAGAACAGATAGCATGGATAGTGTCAGACAATGAATGACTACATGAATTAACAATGATGTTACAAATATCTAGATGTATGAATCCCGTATGTGTTTAAAACATGAATGAAATAATGAAAAAAAAACGTATTTCGTTAAGTGCACCCATATAATATAAAGTCCGGGCAGTCGTGATCGTAATCGTATTGTAGTTGGATTTACAACTACCTGTGCAATCAGTGCCTAGTACACTAAAATTGTGAGTCGGAATAACGATCATGGCGAGGTGTACTCGATACAACATTACGTGATCAAATTTATAAGTGATTTTAGACAGGTATGTGGTCTTCTCAGAGTACTCTGGTGTCCTCCGCTAATAAAACTGACTACCACGATATAACTGATATAGTGTTGAAAGTGGTGGTATATACCATAACCCTAACCCTAGCCCTAAAACTCGCTTGAATCCCGCTCATGGTGAAGTGTACTCGATACAATATTATGTGATAAAGTTTGTCAGTGACTTGCGACATGTTTGCGGTTTTCTTTTGGTACTCCGATTTACTACAGCAATAAAACTGACTGCTACGATATAGCTGCAATATTATTTAATGTGGCGCTAAACACCATAACCATAATAGTGTAATATAATGTCGGTTAAAAATACGACTAATATTTTCGCTACCAAGAAAACCATAAAACTTGATTATTGCATAGTATGCTTCTTACATTATTGTCAAACTGTTCGAAAATAAAAGACTCATAAAAGAAAGTAACGTTTCTTGTGCCATGTGGGGATTGTTCTATAGTATATATATAGATATATGAGCGTTAACACATCATAAAGATGATAGCCCTACCTTAAGTTGTGTTGTAAAGACACGAACAGAAACATCAGTCAAATTCTTGAAATAGATATACAAATGTCCCTATAGGAAATTCTGTTATTATTTAAAAGACCTATTTATTACCAGCCAACCCTTCTCTAGATACTCATCTGAGATATACTGGATAGTACATCAGACATTTAAACTTAACAGATATATACAATTTCTCAAGAGGATGAGAACGACTTTCATTGATATAAAACTAAAAACAGGGAAGGTTGTTTCTCTTATCTGATGTCATTCATTTTCCTCTGAAAAAAAATTGCTGGACGAGGTCTGAAGAGGACAACATAGATGAAAATTATAGCCACTTTGATTTTTTTTTAAACTTTATTGGTATCTAACACCACTTCCAGTAATATTGAAGCTATATCGCGGCGGACAGTGTCTTTTGGTGGTGTTAAAATAAAAATAAAATATAATTTCAGTATGTATCATCGGATCTGTAACTATATTAACACGAAGGGTGTCGCCAGTGGAGCAGGAACTGCCCTACTCTTCCGGAGCACCTGAGTTCTCCCCCGGTTTTTAGTGTGATTCATGTTGCTAGATCTTTAGTGTTTTGCAGTGATTTGTATATCATTGTTTGTGTTCTTTTGTCTTCTTTCTTTTGGCCATTGTGTTGTCTGTCCATCTTTGATTTATGAATTAAGAGTACCACTTTTGTATCTTTAAGCACTTCTTGCCAAATGTCAGGCGGTAAATAATTCATGCCTATACATAAACAAGTTCAATAATATCTAAAGAAACAAAGGGCCGGGTGGCTCAATGAGTTAGATTACCTAACAATTCATACAAGCCTACCACAAATACGGCGTGGGTTCGCGCCCGGCTTTCTAAATTACAAAAAAGGAGCACTTGATTCGCAGCCGCAAGTGATAAATGTTACCAGCTGCTTGTCCATGGTCGGTGGTTCTCTCCGGGTATTCCGGCTTCTTCCACCACTAAAACTGGTCGCCGTGATATAGCTGAAATATTGCTGAAAGTGTCGTTAAGCACCAAATCCAATCAATCAATCAATCAATCAATCAATCAATCAATCAATCAATCAATCAATCAATCAATCAATCAATCAATCAATCAATCAATCAATCAATCAATCAATCAATCAATCAATCAATCTAAAGAAACAAAAATCTACAAAACCCGTGTACCATGTGCTTGGAGGTTCGCCCTTTTCAGACACGTCACCCACTATGGTCACCAGTCAGCGCAGTAGGATGAACACTATGATTGATCTCCAATACCCACAAATGTACTTTCCGAATGATTAAAGATCATAATATTAAACAAGTACGTGTGTATGTGCATTGAATTGCTATCATATTTTTTTTAAATGTTTTATGAAAGTCATCGTACCCGTATTTTTTTAGCAGAAATCACGTTAGGTATATCAGTGACACTATTTGAAATATGTATCGTGATGTGTAGTTAGTAGAATGTATCCATGAAGAGTTTCCAAGTAACGTAATATATAAGGACATTTTATGTGGGGTTTACCGACATATTGTTTTGTTTCTAAACTAGGCCACTAATAATCTGTTACATTTTATTTTTTGTAAGTTGTTTATGTTTACATGTAGCATGTAAACATAAACAATTTGCAAACGATGGATGCAGAAAAAGCAGAATCCGGAAGAATATTCGGAAGAAAAACCAGTACAAGAATAAATGGAAGAAAATGGCCGAACAATATGAATTAAGCCGAAGCGAAGTGATCCGAAATTCTTCTATCAAATTAATGATATCCGCCGTGATGTCCTCATTCCCAGGTCTGCCTAATGAACATGAGATCTCAAAATCAATTGTATTCATACCTTTAAGCGGTCAATTCCAAGGTGTTCTACAACTCAAATTATATTTATTAGACTCGAATGTGTTTAAGGGGCCATCGTGGCCGTGATCGTATAGTAGTTGGATTTACAGCTACCTATGTAATCAATGTCTATCACCACTAAGGTTGTGAGTTCGAATCCAGCTCATGGCGAGGTGTACTCGATACAACTGTATGCGATAAAGTTTGTCAGTGTTCTGCGACAGGGCGGTAGTTTTCTCGGGTACTCCGGTTTTTATCTTGCGATGAAGATAACAGCATTTCTCTGGTCACGTTGATAGATACAGTTTAATCGACCAATTAGTGTTGAACATATTAAAAGATCTATATTTTTATTTTATTTTAAAAAGTAGGAAACGTAATCTGTCTATTTAAAGAACCGTATATTTTCATACCCAAAATTATTGTCGTTTTCCGTACTGACCTTCATAAAATGAAGATTAAACACCGAATTATTGGCAAATATGCTACGAAACTTTAAGATTCAAACAACATTAAACGAGCGTGACAATTTGAAGTGTTTGAATCTTAACAGTATTTTCCTTACCTTAAAGCTAAAACCCCGCGAGTTCCGAACTTCCGTTTTTTATAAGTGGCGCTATTACTTTCACTTTGAATTTTTGTCATCCCGGACAATAATTCCGTTAACGATAGTTTTTGGTCTTTTTTGTCCAAAAAAAAAGAACACCAATCTTATCTTTTGCAGCATAACTGTTTAATGATAGCTTAAATAAATCATTTATGGACAGTTAAAACTTTTCAACAAAATCGTAGACAATATGCCTTTAAGGATTGATCGCAATTTGTGTTCGGTTCAAGAAGAAATAACCTCAATCAGGTTGTACACACAGTGTAACCCGTGAATGATCCAAACAAATAATTTCTATCAATTCTTATAAATTAATTCAAACTTTTTTTGTTATGATATTGAAAAATATATTTTTTTTTTCGAAATAAAACAAATAACCGGAAATAAATTTAAATAACCCCAAATGTGCCTCATTTAAAGAAAATCACCTGATGACAACGGCACGCGACGCCTTGAGAACGATTTCTATTTTTCGATTACGTACATTGACAAATAACCTCAACTTTTTAAACCAATCAAAACACGTATAAAATGACATGTGACTCTAAAATTAATTTATTCATAGTTAGCCTAAACCTTACCTATAAATATACTGATAGAAATATAGATATATAATCTAGTGCGTACGACGCCTGTCTGGTATAACATACAAACATGTACGCTGATAGTCAAGATATAGTAAAGTCAAATTATTTTAAAGTCTTTGGGAACGAGTTAAATCAAAGGGCAAACAATTGACTAAGGTCACCTATGCTTGAAAGAGATTGACATCATTTTTTTTTAAATATATTAGATAGTTTAAAAACTTTAAATTTCAGACCATCACCGAGTTCAACTTGAATTCAATTACTTTTCATCAGACAGATATATTTTCTTTATTTGACTACATGTATGTTGTAGTTTAATGAACTCGATAGCTGCATAATAAACAGATTACAGTTTAACCAATTAGGTTTACAATTGTATATAGAAGTTAAATTTTCATCGTGTGGAATTGAGTGTAGACATTTCAACCATATTTATTTCACAATTTAAAAATTAAATTCAAATTCTTAAAGTAACCTTGATTTGTTTGTCCTTTATTATTTTGTTGTTGGCGAATTGAAGAAAAAAAAATCCATTAAATATTTACATTTTGATTTTATTACGTTTCATGGCATCACGTACCCTCTTGCCTTATAATCTGATCCAAGGTTGTGCACGGTGTTCATCAATTGAAAGGAAAGGTACACGTTCATTCTTGTTTTACCACTGTCAATGTTGTAAATATATGTACATATATATATTCGCATTATCTATTTAATGTGTCTATTTCATTAATAATTGGACGGAATCACCAGGATAACTTGATATCTAAAGTGTCCTCATAAATAACGCTATATTACTGGATTTGCCAATTTTATATGAAACTTCTTTCCAAATATATAATATTTATTATCTCAGCGATAGAAACTGGAATTCAAAGTTACTGTACAACAATCTACTTCAGGGTTTAGCTCGAATTGGATGTGGATCGTGAAAATGTCTTATGATATATCCCAATACATACAAGAAGGGTTTCTTTCCTAATGAAATAACACGATAAGAAGAGTTTGAAGATACCAAAGGAGCAATCAGAATCCGTATATCAAAGAAGAACAGACAACACAATTGCCAAAAGAAAAAAATACAAAAGGACAAACAACGATCTACAAAACATACACATTAAACTAAATTTTTTACTTCTATGCTATTTAAAAAGAGATTCTGGTTCATATAAGGATTACCTTTGAACGAGCTTTGCTGCTACCAACTCAACTACTGTCACCATTCTGACTTGGTTAATAGATACAGAGTACCTGTGTTACAGATGATCTACGGACATAAATGTAACGACAGTATTTTATGATTAATAACACTTGTAATGAGAATATACAATCCACATCATACAATCATTGCCTTCACTGGAGGTGAACATTGAACGTTGTCAACCCGACAGTGGTTAGTTTCCCGAGAGGTCTTTGATCCAATGTAAAATACCTTCCTGAGGGTGACAACTTGATGTTCACGTCATATGAAGGCAATATTAGCTGTTTTATTATACCGAAACAACTCTAAGATGTCTAAAAAAACATTAATGTTATTTTTTGTAGAAGACAACAAAATAATTACCAGCATAGTAATATACAAGTACGGATTGACAAAAACGGATTTGCAATACACTTCCGGTTGTCAGGGGTAATAGACCGGGCGATAACCTCTTGTATTCTTCTACATTCTATATGCTTGTATTGTCCACGGTGCTTTCTTCCTCGTCGGCAAATCTTCCGTAAAACATCAAAATTGTCTTATTATTTTTATATAGTAAAAAATTAAGGTATGATAATCCATACTACGGTTATAACTAACAATATCAATTACATGAAAAACAAAAAATATACTAGACATCAAAGCAGTGTCTAATTAAATAGGAAAATTGTAGAAATAGAACCAAATTCGATGCATCTAGCATACGTATACGTGTACATGACAGCTCACTCATATGGCTTGGTAATGTACTTAAATAAAAAAAAGGTTAGGGGTATGGTGTTTAACACCACTTTCAACAACATTTTAGTCATGTCTTGGCGGTCAGCTTTATTGTTAGAGGAAACTGGAGTCCACGGGGAAAATCACCGACCTGTCGCAAGTCACTTACAAACTTTATTACATAATGTTGTATCGAGTACACCTCGCCATGATCGGGATTCAAACTCACAAATGTTTAGTGGTAATATGCATTGACTGAACATATAGATGGAAATAAGGGTAATAACAAAATTACCGAACACAGAGCAATGTTCCAAAGGGAAATTTAAAACTCATGAATCAATAAACAAACAAAATCAGTCAACAACCGGGAAACTGGAAAACCGCAATGGTCCTGACTTGGTACAGGCATTTATTTTCTTTCTAAGTCAACGACCATGACGATTCCGCACTTCAATATAATGCTTCAATAGACACAATGATATCAAAGATGACCGGATGTGACGTATAACTACAGAAATACAGGGTACAATTCAACTGCAGATGGCGTTCCACTCTTAATTTCATGTTCATTATTAAAGTTCATACTGTAAATGTGAAAAGTTGAACAGCAATAAAACACTTCCTTTAATTGGTTATGGTTAAAGTTATGGTTAAAGTTATGGTTAAAGTTATGGTTAAAGTTATGGTTAAAGTTATGGTTAAAGTTATGGTTAGGGTGTTTAATGCCACTTTCAAAAATATTTCAGTATATCGTGGCGGTCAGTTTTATTGGTGGAGGAAACCGGAGTACCCAGAAAAACCACTCACTTAATCGGTGGCTAAGTGTAAAGTTGGATAGTATCATTAGTCCATTAGTATACATGTTCTTTCTAACTAATGTGTATACTGTTAAATTGAAATTCAACAATAATCCATCAATCAATCAACTACGAATTCAAATTTCAGCGAATATCTCACTATCCGTTAAACCACGAAAATAGATACCAACGAAAATAAATGAAACAATATAATTCTGATATGTACTATTGCACAAGTTCTACTGAAGCAAAAACAGGTTGGTGGAAAATTACTGTAACATATTTTGTAGGTGGAATGTGTGCCAAGTACATGCTGTATGATATAATAAGTCAAAAATGACGTTACAAGGTCCTTGTACAAAATGATGGGACGTGTAACAAACTATTAAGAGAAGTTAATAGGCCGAACCATTGTTATTATTGAATAATTGTTTCTGATGAAGTTAAGGATTTATTCGTTTTAGTATAAACATATTTTATTAATTAATTCAATATTACACATTATGATAATGCACATATAAATTGTACAGACATTTAAATTAATCAATAGGATTCGGAAACAAGTGGTTATACTTATATTAATCCGTATCCCTGTTGTTATATGGTTTTCAAGGTTTAATTAGTATCGAAAGGTAGACGTGTATTGAGAATTAATCAAGTGCTAATCAGCCGTTGTCAATGTTATTTTTGGGGTGCTTTAGTGAAAAAAAAAGAAAAAAAAAAGAAACAAACAAATGAAGTGCAAAGGTGCAAGTGCTTTTTTTTTGGATATGTTTAAGTTGTGTGAATATGGTTAAGATGTGAATCGTTTACTACTTATGATAAACTTCTGAACGTTTAAGAATATATCTGTATTTAGGACATTCGTTAAGTCTGTAGAGCCAAACAATAATACATCCGTATTTAAGTTAATTGGTGAATTGATGGTGTGAATATATCTCAGTCTTGTTGCATTGTGACGGGGACATTGTAGCAGAACATGGACCGTGGTTTCTGTTGCCCCACATTGACAGAATGGGGAATTTACAATATTTTACTAAATAAGTGGTGATTGAGAGAGCTGCATTGCATACGCAGCCTAGCGTGTAAAATTTGTCCCAGTCTAGTACCAACATAATAATCAATGGGTTTAGTATTGTTTTGGGGTTGAAGATTAGATTTAATTATCTGAACAGATCTGCTTGATTTAATATTATCTGGCTGTTGGTTCCATAGTTGTACACTAGAGGGTATGAAATAGCTTGCGTAGAGCGATGTTCGAGTACGTACTGGGGGAATACGTGAGGTATGACGAGTATTATGGTCATGGATCATACCGAAATTTTGCGGAATTAAGTTACTAAGATATTGAGGAGTTAGATTATTTGACATCTTATAAAATTGAATCGTTCTATGCCTTTCCCTTCTATCTTTCAATTTTTCCCACCCGGTTTCAATATATAGATTACTTAAGGATACAAGTCTGGTGCCCCCAGTCACGATACTAGCAGCCTCAACCTGAACATTTTCTAGTTTGTTTATTAGTGTTTGAGTCTTATTCGTTTTGATGTTGAGGATTATTAGTATTTAGAGTGTCATGTACCTACAAAACCATGATCGTCTTGGTTGGTCGTTATCGAGGAACTAGATCTAATTGCGCAGTTGGTTTCCATCAACATTGAGGAATCTCATATCGACACTCAACCATGATGAGGTGTGCTCTATGCAACCTTTTTTTGTTTGTCATACACTTACAAATGGTATAACCATCACCAACAAGATAAACTGTGAGCTAATGCTCACTTATGATATCCCCACATATATGTTCAATGTGCATAAAAACCAACTAAGTCGGCAAACAAAAAGTAGCAATCTGATGGGTCCAAAAATCAGATTTCTGTCATCAATAGTTGCCGCAAAAAATGGGACGAACAGTATATTGGACGGGCGGATGGAAAGACGGAAGGACGGAAAGAGGTAAAACAGTATACCCCTTTCTGGTGGCCGGTGGAGCTGGGGTAGAATAAAATTGATAATAATATATAAACGTATATATATAATTTAGCTTACATGACATTCACATTTATCAGTTATTTAAGAAGTAAGTAAACTAAAAAGCAGAAACATGACAGCCAAAATCGTCTAAGCTACGTATGCCTGAAAGAGGTTGAACTTAGATTTAATAAGAAGAGTTTGAAGATACCAAAAGGACAATGAAAATCCGTATATCGAAAAAGAACAGACAACACAAAGGCCAAAAGAAAAAGTATGAAAGAACAAACAACGACCATACATATAAAAAAAAACGAGTAACACGAACCCCACTAAAAACCGGGGTGAACTCAGGTGCTCCGGAAGGGTAGGCAGTTCTTGCTCTGCTAGTGACACCCGTCGTGTTAATCTAGTTACAGACCCGATGATGAGTCATGAACGAGGAAAGGGGAGTGTTTACGACACGTGGAACATATCCGTGGTTATTTGTGAAACACCGTAAAAAATCGAAAAAACAGATAGTCCATAACGGTCAATCAAGTCATGGTGTATTAAATCCAGCTGTGTGCTCGTTTTTAAAAGAAGCCATTGATCTTAAGACAAAGCATGTCGCTCATATGTTACTGGAACCTAACTACGGTACCTTAATTGGAAATATGTATTTATTATTAACTTAGTGCATGCTTCCTATTGCTGTTTATAGTATGATAAACCATAGAATTATATATCAATTTATTGTAACTACATCGTCAAAATTGTGTAGTATTTACGTGCTATTTCCAATAAAAAATAATTTGAATTTGATTTAATTCGGAGCTGTAATATTGTAACGCAATACATTTACTAGATAATGACAAGGCTGAACTACTGACTACGGATCGATGTTTGTTTATTTTATGGTATTTAACGTCACTTTCAACAATATATCAGTTAAATCGTGTCGGTCAGTTTTATCGGTGGAGGAAACTGGAGGACCCGGAGAAAACCACCGACCTCTCGGAAGTCACTGACAAACTTTATTACATAATGCCGTACACCTCGCCATAATCGAGATTCAAACTCACAACTTCAGAGGTGATAGGCACTGACAGCATAAGTAGTTGTAAATCCAACTACCATACGAGCACGGCCACGATGGTCCCGAAATACTGACTACGGATATACCATAACATTGGGGGACACTAATAGTAACACAACAGATACATCGACCTAGTGATTGAGATAAAAAGGTATATATCTAATTTAATGCTTAAGACGTGTTTCTGAAATAGTCTTCGTCAACTACATGGGAAAGTCAAATAATATTAAAGTCTTTTAAAGTAGGTGGACTAAAGAACCTAAACAGGATAGACTTGTTTCACAATAGAGAAACCCGAAGAACAATCAAGAATGGGCAAATCAGAACCAGTGCCAACATTGGGCACACAAGACTCAAGACGAAGACAAACAAAGCAGAAAAAACAAAACACAACAGAGAAAGCACGAGAAAAAATATAAGCAACACGGACCCCATCAAAACCGAGGGTAAACCCAGGCGTTCGCTAATGGTAAGCAGTAACTGCTTCTTAGATACTATCCGGCGTGTTACTCATATATAGAGTCAAATCCGGTAAATGTATTGTCGGTGGCAGAGGAAAGAACAAATCTGCGTATAGAAGAGAAGATCCATTGTCATTTGAGATATGGATATTTCGTAACAGTCAACGAGATCGTGATGGCCACGGTAGAAATTGTCTGCCGATGAATTCAACCAAGGAGCAAACATTGAAAACACTTTGCAGTTACAAACAAACCTCTAACTTAGGCCTAAGGTACCTTATAATGCTACCTCTTTTTTGAGGATGGCTATGGCTGCAATTAGTCAGGCAAAATTTTCTGAATCTATTATCCCCCCTTTTGATGCATGGCTGTCACATCATCAATCAATAGGTACAGACCAACGCGACCTTTTAACTACTAGTAGTACATGAATATTTGTCACGACCTAGTTTTCATCGTGAATATACCAAATTGTATTTTCACTGGAGGTTTGACAATCAATCAATTATTAATCAATATTGCAGATATTTTAATATCAGATAAACTTTCAACTTCATTTATGAAAATACCATTTGACAAAGAAAACAATGTAAGTGTATATTATTGTATTGTACGTCAAAGTACAGCGTTATATTACTCGAGGTGTTAAACTGAACAAACGCATGTATTATGTATATCAGCGATGCTTATATCAAATGAGTAAGCTTTGTACCGATTTCTGTATTGGAATTATGTAGTGGCGCTAGCTGAGATGATAAAGGGGTAATGAGAAACTGTAGTTCGAAACGGGACTGACAATACAATGGCCAAAGGGACATACAAGGGTAAAACAAATACGGTACAGAACACAAATGATTGAATACGAGCCCCACTAAAGAATTAGATGGAGCTGTCACCCCCCCCCCCCACCCCGATGGAACCTCGTTGTATAGAAATATAACCTAGTTTTCTACCCTGGTTGTGTGGGAGGAATTAAATACGCTACTCGTTTATATGATGTGACGTAACTGGGTCACTGGTGTTTTGGATAATGTAGATAACGCTAAGAACAATTTACAGCAGTCACTATAGTATTCGTGAGAGATCTTTGTCTGTTTTCCTTTGCTAAGACAATCGCCATCAAATCCCGCCTGTCTCGTTTCATTACGACCACAAAAAATGCGGTCGTTTCATGCAATGAGTCTGTATTCTTCGTCCGTCTGTGGACATAAAAGTGTCCGTGAAATATTTTTAATGTTATTTTGCCAATCAAAATGTTTGTTTACAGACCTATTACAGCGTCACCTTCTACCGAACATATTTATTGTTTAAAAGTTAATTACTCTCGTCAAGATAAAATAGATTGATTGATTGATTGATTGATTGATTGATTGATTGATTGATTGATTGATTGATTGATTGATTGATTGATTGATTGATTGATTGATTGATTGATTGATGTTTAACGTCCAGCGAGCAATTTTTCAGCTATATTCAGGACGAGAATAATTTAAACGCCACGGGACTCGAAACAATGAAATGTGATGGGTAGGGACGGAGAATTTTGTCAGTGCAACAGGTCTCCTATGGACCACTCATCATGAGCATAATGCTCATCATGAGCTGTTACACTGGGTTCTTTAACGTGCGAAGAGTGTGGCAATCTCTCAACACGGGACCTCCGTTTTATTTACGTCTCATCCGAAGGACGGGTTGGTTGTCAATTTATACATCCCGCACAACCAACGAACGCCCCTTCAAAGCGAAGAAGCTCTCAGTTCCATTTCAATACCCCGGGGTTCCCGCGGGGTTGACCCCTTTTAGAGGACTAGTGCCTAGATAAATTAGAAGAACGACCTGAAAAACTGCTCAGCTGACGTTAAACAACAATCAATCAATCAATCAATCAATCAATTAAGTATTCAATACTATCTACTTACATTATATATATATACAGTCAAATCTGCGCATGCAGTCACCTCTATTAAGCAGCCATCTGTATTAAAAGGTCACATTTTACTTGTCCTGTCATAGAAAAGTTCATATAAATTGAACCTGTGTCACCTGTCTTAAAAGACCACTTTTTCTTTGTCCCATGGGTGACCTCTTAATACAGGTTTGACTGTAAAAATATCTGTATTTTTCAAGAAATCATTGGAATATATAGATATAGAGAATTTATACCAGTGAAGAAATTTAACCAGTATTAATCCCTTATTATCTAAGCATACAAATATAGAAACAAATGTTGATTAATGTATAGAAGGAGAATAAACAATCATGTTTTTTACGACCTAACCCATATATTTCATTAAGAAAATCTACTATATAGTAAATACGAGTTATTGTAACAAACCGTATTAATTGTCGTACGTACACAGACGTAAACGCTATCATCATCAATTGGATTGTTGCCTCTGGAAAGACAAATTATTTTCTATGAATGAACGTGTCAATATCTCTCTCATGAATGATACATTGTACTATAGTAGAAATCCAATTTTATTTATGAAATAAACATCTCAAGGCGGTGTTCGTTTCGCGTAAGAAGAAAAGTTCATTTCATTGATAATTTGTGTTCTGCCAATAAATTTACAATTTAGATAAAAAAAATCAACAAATCATTAGATAAGTATGTATGTAGTTTGTTTGCAGTCATTCAATGTTCGCCCCACGCAAAGTGTGTGTGTGAAAAACTACAAGCCGCCTCCGTCCGCGTTGATGATTTGCTGTTCAAAATTGTCAAATTGGTCGTTGAATATTCATTCTCTTCCAATATAAACCCATACATTTTCATCAATCGGTGTATATTACAAATTTTTCATGGAAAATATTTTTTTCGTTCCATTGAAGATTTTGACATAAAAAAAGGTAAGAACAAAATTTGTATATGACATTTATACTAGAAAATGTTAAGAAAACTTATTTTTTTCAATTAATGTTTTATGACTGTGTTTGATTTTAAATTTTGATTTTAATATTTTAAATATATATTTGATTTCATTTTAAATTAAATTAGTTTTAAAATTAATTAAGCGGATAGAAAATGGGGGTCGTCGTGGTCGTGATCGTATGGTAGTTGGATTTAAAACTACCTATGTAATCAGTACCTATCATCACTGATGTTGTGAGTTCGAATCTCGATCAGGGCGAGGTGTACAACATTATGTGATAAAGTTTGTCAGTGGCTTGAGGCAGGTCGGTTGTTTTCTCCAGGTCCTTCGGTTTCCTCCACCAATAAAACTGACCGCCACGATAAAATATAGCTGAAATATCTTAGAACGTGGCGCTAAACACCATCAAAATAAAAAAAAATCAGTGGATAGAAAACAAACACTGAACTCATATAGTCGATACACATGTGTGTCTTCACTTTCTTGCCCATGTGACTTATTTGTAAACTTATCTGATGACGTTCATTGCGTGACTCTTTGTCTATTATTGATCAAATCTATATCGTGTTGAAAATATTGTAAAAGTACTTTTATTCATAACCGCATCGGTGGTTATAGAGTTAGCGTAATAGGTTCGACTGCGGTAGATCGTAGGGTCGATCCCCAGTCGGTTCACACCACACCAAAGACCATAAAATTGGTATTTGTTGTTTCTCTGCTAAGCACACAGCATTAAGTAGAAAGAGCTAAGACTGGTTGGCTCAGAATCTGGATAATGTGTCCGAGTGGGGCGACATGTCTATCCGCGGACGGTTGTTTCAGTGATCTAGCACTATAAAAAAATCCAGGTAAGCGTGTTGGTCTAGTACAAAGCAGACCTCATCATTATCCCATTGACAGTTAACTTGTTCTCGCCATCATATAACTGGAAAATTGCCGACTTCGCGTTAAACAATCTTACCAAGAAGATTCATGGATCCATGTGTTCCCAAATTCGTGATATCATACTTAATACAAAATAATTTGTATTTGTCGTGTATTGTATTTCTTGTTTTTTTATGAACCACAAAATCCACGAACAATTGAGTATTACTCCACGATGAGTAGGTACTACTTTCATAGTATATTTATACAAGCATTCATAATGAAAATATAATCCCTCAAAATTTTAAGAAGAGGTTTAGAGTTTTTCGACAATTTATTATTCAAGACGGGTGGGTGCAAGGGTTCTTCTCCTCATGTATAATATACCTGAAATATTTCGAACGTTATGTTATTTATTTGGTTTATCAAAATCTTGTTCCTTTGGGCGAGTTCAGATTGGAACTAAGATTACTGACTAGAAGCCCATTTGAACTGCAAATTCTTATCACAGAGTTCGACTAGAAAAATCCCGAGTTGTAATACTGAACTAGCATATTCATAAGCACAATTTGATTGACTGGACGTCACAAGTGTTTTTAAATGACATAAGGGACCAAACGTTAACCCCCCAACGAACTCTAGAGATCCAAATATTGACCTTACTCTTGTTAATATGGTGTACATTTGTCTATCACATTTATTGACCGCTACTGTCGAAATTGTGTAAAACGGATGCAGTAGATCATGGGTTCGAGTCCCGAGTCAAACCAAAGACTATGAAATTGGTTTTTGCTACGTTTTGTTGCTACTCCACTACGCATGCAGCATTCAGAAGAACGATGAAAGACTGGTTGTCTCGAGAATCAGGATAATGGGTCCGAGTGGGGCGACATGTCTTTCCACGGACTGTTGTTTCAGTGAGCTAGCACTATATACAATATAAATCCAACTAAGCGCGTAGGTCTAATAGAAAGCAGATCTCGTCATCCTCTCATTGAAAATTAACTTGTTCTCGGCATGATATGGCTGAAAAATTACTGAGGTGGCGTTAAGCTGCATATCACTCACTCAATGTGTAATATGATTGGTTAATGACAACTTAATTCCATCAACAACGTAAATACATTTACAACGGAGTCCACAAAATAATGTTCTGGTTTAAATGGATATTTATCAAGGAATGTGATGGTGCTGTTCAATCTTGAATTTTCTGTGTAGCGTTATGTAGATCATTGTTTGTCCTGTTTCACTGTAATGTCTGTCATTCTTAGAATTACGGCTCCTTGCTACCTCTTTGGTATCTACCAACTTTTCTCATTTGCTTAAGGGGGCCGGGTGGCACAATGAGTTAGGTCGTTGGATATAACAGCTCAAGCAAGCCTATCACCAATACGGCGTGGGTTCGCGCCCAGCTTTGTAAATTACAAAAAGGGTGCACTCGACTTGCAGCCGCAAGTGATAAAGTTTACCAGTTGATTGGCCAGGGTCGGTGGTTCTCTCCGGGTACTTCGGCTTCCTCCACCACTAAGACTGGTCGCAATTATATAGCTGAAATACTGCTGCAAGTGGAGTTAAACACCAAATTTCAAAATTAAAAAAAAATATTTTGGTCATTGTATTGTCTGTCCTTATTACAATTACGGCTCATTGTTACCACTTTGGAATCTACCAACTTTTCTCATTTGCTTAGACCGCCTCATTATAACTGAAATACTATTAAAAGTGGCGTTAAACATCGTAAGCCTAAAGCGAACCATTTGTTTAAAGATATATTATAAATTTATAATGATTCAACTACACACAAAATCCCAAATGGTTTAAAAACCGTCATTGTGACTTCAAAGAATATTTTATGATTATATTATTCCTATATTGTCAAAACTTAGCAATCAGTATAGATTATCACTATCTTGTCCACAAGGGTTAGTACTAGCGGTTATGGTGTCACATTCTTGAATTGTCTATATTCGTGAACTAATTGTACTTATATTCTATATTGAATGATACAATGGAGAGACAGAGGTACAGATATAGACACAACAGTACACGTGTTCGTTG
>MJUT01058812.1:51315-83734 GCA_002080005.1 Gigantidas platifrons | reverse complement strand
TGTCTCTGAATTGTCGCTTCAGGCTGTTTGGTCTTGTTGTTGTCTCGTTCTCTGTCTTGTGTCGAATAATGCCTTTGTCTCTGAATTGTCGCTTCAGGCTGTTTGGTCTTGTTGTTGCCCCGTTTTCTGTCTTGTGTCGAATAATGCCTTTGTCTCTGAATTGTCGCTTCAGGCTGTTTGGTCTTGTTGTGGCCTCGTTCTCTGTCTTGTGTCCAATAATGCCTTTGTCTCTGAATTGTCGCTTCAGGCTGTTTGGTCTTGTTGTTGTCTCGTTCTCTGTCTTGTGTCGAATAATGCCTTTGTCTCTGAATTGTCGCTTCAGGCTGTTTGGTCTTGTTGTTGTCTCGTTCTCTGTCTTGTGTCGAATAAAGCCTTTGTCTCTGAATTGTCGCTTCAGGCTGTTTGGTCTTGTTGTTGCCCCGTTTTCTGTCTTGTGTCGAATAATGCCTTTGTCTCTGAATTGTCGCTTCAGGCTGCTTTGTCTACTTGCTGCCATGGTATTTTAAATTATTTTGCATTCTAATCTCTTAACTAGAGTAACACGACGGGTGCCACTAGTGGAGTAGGAACTGTTTACCCTTCCGGGGCACATGAGTTCACTTCAGGTTTTAGAGGGGTTACTTTAAACATATTTTATTGTTCAATAAGAAACAATTGGATAGGACACAAGTTTCACAACGTAAAAAAGGCCTTCTCCAAAATAGTAGCTGCGATGCCGGGAATCGAACCCGGGCCGTCTGGGTGAAAATCAGTGGGATTTCTATTACCCCCATCTTCAGTTGTATGTATAATGGCTTGTAGATTGTTGTTTATCCTTCTGCTCTTTTTCGTTTGGACATTACGCACTTAGTCCTTACTCAACTATCCATACTTTTCCCGTGGCAGTCAGAATCCTTACCCAGATTTTCGCAATCTTCCTTTCCCGTATTTATATATATTTTTGTAAATAGTATTGAAATCTTCCTTACTAAATGTAAAAAACTGCTGTCTGGTCGTTAAGTTATAGCAATTCAATCAGCAATCTCTATGGTGTTGTATCCATTGTGATCTTACTAGCAATTCATGTACATATACAATGCACTAATTACTGTCCCAGCAGACCAACAATGTCACCATTTCAACTTTGAAATAACGTGGGCAACAAAACAATATTAAAATAAATTCGTTGAATGTCGAAATTACAAAATTAAATTAAACAAATATATATATTTTTTGTTTTTATTCAATAAACTTGAAAATGTATGCATTATCTTCGTTAACAAGATTATACAGCTTAGGGAGCCAAAATTTGAACATTTGAAAATATCAGATTGATTGCCATTGGTCAACTTTTTTTTTGTATGTTCTTGCTGATGTCATAAAATAAATGGTTATTGTTTGAAATTGGGAACCGGAAAATTTGTAGTAGCTTTTCTGTTAGGAATGGAAGGTAAAATCTGGAGCAAATTCTACATGTTTTTCTCTCGATATATTATAACGTTTTACTTTCAGATATATAATCCATTTTTGTATTACCCGGATGAGTGCAGCTTATTAAATGTAAATGGTCCAGAATGGAAAACACAACGAACTGCCGTAGTGGCGGCGTTTAACGCAATACCTGCACATACAGTAAGTATTTTAAGTTATAAAATGAACGGTTCCAAATTCAATAGGAAAATGGTAAAAATTGACAAAAACGATACACATAGCACACACATACAGAAGGACCGTGTACTCTCCTGGCTGTGCACATGCATTTCAATAAAGAGTTGCAGGATGAAACTAGTTTTATTGAGCCAATCCTACCCTCTACGTGAATGATAAAATAAAACACGCAACGAATAAACTACAACACCTTCATGGCGGGTCTAAGTCCAATATCAAAAATGCAAAAGCAGACAGAAATCAGTTTCCTCTAATACACAAATACAGCTCACTAGACATATCGCTTCACTGGGAACCATCACACTGATTACAAGTCATCCACTCTGCCCTTGCTTCTTCGTGCTGCAAAGAAACAACAAATACTATTTTATTGAATAGCCTTTGGTTTGACTCGACCATGGATCGGTAACCACGATCTTCTACACTCGAGACCATTACTGTCATGTAATCATCCCCACTGAGGTTCTTTACCTAAACTGAATATACTGTTTATTTAGCAAACATAAATGAAAACATATCTTATTTAGTGCTGACGACGCGTTCTGAAACATGTAAAGCATGGAAATGAAAAGTTAAATAGTAATGGCTGACAATATAACCAATCACAATGCTACAAAGCTATTATATTGTCTATTAGCACACTGACATGCGCGTAAATGACCAAACTAACGACAACAAAATTGGTGTGTTTTGCTTTTCTACTTAGGACGCATCACGTAGGAGTAGGAATACAACTGGATTGCTAGAATAAGTATTATTTGTCCATAAAACGTTTGACGACGTTATCCGCAAAACACTACATAGAAAAATAAAGATTGGGTAAAGCGAACACCACAAAAGTGCAGTGACATGTACTTCGGTGGACTGTTGTTTCAGTGAACTAGCACTATAAAAATCCACCTAAGCGGATTCGCATAGTACGAAACAGGAATCCTCCTCCTAAAATGTACATTCTGCTAGCCATGAGGTAGATGGAAATAATACTTCCTAAACGCTAAGCAACACTCACTCTGTTTACGGGTTTGTAACAAGAGTAACACGATGGGTGACACGTGTAGAGAAGGACATGTTCACCTTTCCGGAGCACCTGAGTTCACCACCGGTTTTTCGTAGGGTTCATGTTGCTCGATTTTTAGTTTCTGTGTAGTGTTTCTGTAGATCATTGTTTATCCTTTTCTCGTTTATTCATTTGACGATTGTATTGTATTTCTCTCTTCGATCTACCACTTTGGTATCTTCAAACTTTTCTTTTTATCAACTAGTCATAGACTATATTGAAACTGCTTAGATTTAAATATAGATTCTCCTTCAGTTGCCCGTGGATTACGATATTTCTCCACGCGAGAGAGTTAAATTAAAAATGTTAACCACGAGCCGTAAGGCGAGTGATTAAAATGTTTAATTTAACTATCGAGAGTGGAGAAATATCGTAACCCACATGGGCAACTGAAGGAAAATTTGTTTCTCCCATAATTTAACACGAACTTTATTTCAAAAGCCGTCAAACCAGTCAAATGCGGGGAAAGGCACGATACATTTTAATCCTCTAGAGGATTACAGATTTTTCTACCACTGGTTCAGCGGGGTTAAAACGACGTCATAATGGGAGAAATGTTCATTCTACTTTTTTATGTTGGTAGATATTGACCAAAGTATGTAAAACTGCAAATTCCCTGTCTCAGATTTTGTGTAATATGGCAGATGAAAATAGAAATGGAATAGATATAAGCAGGTATGTAAAGTGCTGCTAGGATATAGCATAGTTGTGGGTACATGATTAAAACTACAGTCAACAATATAATCATATAGCAATGTTATACAAATCGAACGGACATCTTTCACAACGAATCAGCAGAGTATTCGAGTTGTCGTGAAATGGTAACATGTTTGCTCAAGGTCAATGACAAGAATGTGAGAGAAAAAGAAGTTAGACTACTGTATTTCAGTCACATCGTGACAGTCGTTTTTTTAGGGAAACCGGAGTATTGTACCCAGGGGAAAGCACGAACATGTCACAAGTCACTGACAAAACTTTATCATATGAAGTTATACTGAGTACACCTTAGAACGTCCCATTTAATAAGAATTGCAATGATAAAAGTAATGAAAGATTAAAAAAAAATATGACTGAACCCTATATATTAAAGCTGATATATTTGAATTGTAGAGGGAAATTATAATGGGACATTATTTGAAACAAGACTTGGCAATGAACTTGGAACATGAACATTCCAATTATTATGTCATTGACAAGTGTACATTGTATTGTGACGTTTGGCTAATTGAAATATCAATAATAAAAATCATCATATATACAATGTAAGCATGTTACAGCCATGATACGTCCGTGATCTAATCGTTTGTTGTAAAAGGTTATTTTGGAACGATTTTACTACATTGCATGATAGGCTTGTATGCAGGTATTGAAACACAAAAATGAGTGAAATGATATTTGCAAGCACATGCAATTACATTTAGAAAATCACTATATAAAATCGATTGTTGTGGGAGTGCAAAATCTAGAAATAATTCATAATTGTAGTTTTAATCAAAGGGATGTATATATTGTTTTAGAAATTGTACCATATTTATCACCGCAAGCTGAATGCACGTCAGAGCGAGAAGAATACCGGAAAATTAGTCACTTTATATACAACTAGTCATAATGTTTTCCGTTGATCAAACATTCGTAAATATAAATAGTTTCCCCGGATATCAAATCTTAAAATATTGCATTTCAAGAAATCAAAAATATATAAAATGGGCATACAATTCACAAAAAGGCTGTTAAATTATGTCTACTTCCGTTTTGTCTATGTAAAATGATGTCTACTTCCGTTTTGTTTAGGTAAAATTATTAGAATACCAGAAGCTAAAGATGTATTTCATATCTAAATGGACAATATTATGATATTATTTTTTTATTTGACGTACATTATTATTTATGCAAATTCGAATAAATATTAGAAAATCAAATCCGAATGGTGTCAAATAAAAAAAAAGAAAAAGAAAAGACCGTGCTATGAACGCAATGCGTCACAATAAAAATAAGCGTTAGAGAAAAAATCAAGAATGGACAATAACAAAATTACCGAACTCCGAACAATCTTCCAAAGGGAAAGTCAAAACTCATAAGTATATAAACAGACAAAACCAGTCGATAACCGGAAAACTGGGAAAACCGTAATGACCAGATTTGGTATAGGCATTTCCAAAGAAATGGTGGGTTGAATAAGATTTTACGGCGCCAAGCCTCCCGCTTTCACTACGGTTCAAAGGTTCCGGCTGCCACAGAGAAACTGGCAACATTGGGTACACAAGACACAGGACAAAGACGACAAACAAACACAACCACAACACACAAAATGGTGAGCAACACGGATTACAAACAAACAGAGGTGCTCGCGAAGTGTAAGCAGATCCTGTCTCTTATAAGACACCCGCCATGTCACTCATATAGTCAATACGTGCTGGACACCACAATGAGCAACCAAGCACAAATAGCATAGATAAGACATCATCCCTCCTACAACTGGAGGTTAAGATGAACCGAACGTCGCTTTTTTGTGGATATCGTAACGGACATCACAAAACATATATATAAAACGTCTATGCAATTGTCGAATCGGTTAAGCAGCAAGCACAATGAACTTGAAAACATACCCGGCTCCTCCAAACACGAAACACAATGCATAAGACAATCAATCAATCAATTAAAGTATAAACGTATTGTCTGTCTTTCAATATACGGCTTCTGATAACCCCATTTTTCTTTATCTCAAAGCATTTCTAATTTATGTGTTGTAGTATAATAGACAGATTTACACTCGATGCCTTTTCTTATGGTGTGTTCGACTATGAAGTTGACAGCATGCATGATGAGGACGCCATTTTGTACCAGTTTATGAAAGTTTTTAATGAATCGTCAGCAGCAGACAATCCTATTGCTGGACTGGCAAGTAAATATCTATTTATAGACATGTAGCAAATATCTATTATTTTGACATGTAGTAAATACATATTTATAAACATGTAGTAAATACCTATTTATAGACAAGTAGTAAATATTTATTTATAGACATGTAGTAAATATCTATTTCTAGACATGTAGAGAATATCTATTTATATTGTTGTATTGGTGGAGGAAAACGGGGTACCCGGAGAAAACCACCGACCTGCAGCAAATCATTGACAAACTTGTATCACATAATGTTGTATCGAGTACAGCTCACCATGATCGGGGTTCGAATTCACATCGTTAGGGGTGATTGACAATGATGGCATAGGTAGTTGTGAGTTCAACTATCTTACAATCACGTCCATGACGACCCCTTTCATAAGATATGCAAAAAAAAGCCAAATATTGCAATAGTTTTGAGAGCATGAAAACGTATATGTTGTAGCAGGTTTACCAAGATCACTGATGCTTGAGTAAGAATTATACATGTATATGATACACCATGGTAGTGTCGAAACACTGATGACTTGGAAGTAGATCGATTGACTGTTGCTTAAAGTCTAGTGAGTTGTATTTCATCTATTTTCTTTTGTAGAACGAGTTTACAAACAATATACAGCTAAACCTGTCTAAGTCGAACCCTGTATAAACCGAACTTTAAATAAAAGTCCAGTGACGGGAGTTTTTGTTAATTTTAACTGTATAAATCGAATATCTGTTTATATCGAACACAAAATGTTATCCCAAGAAGGATCTGCTTAGACAGGTTTCATTGTATCTTGCAAAGTAATCCGCACTGGAACGTTCATATTGACGAAAACCTAATTGGCTACAGGATAAAGATTGTATAATGGATTTGGTCGAGCAAAATATGTCCTTCACACACCGGACGCCATTAATTACTCAAGATTGTTGTTCTCTTGATGTTGTCTCTTTTGTGTGCAAGGGGATAAGCATTCTCCAAAACCGAAGCTTCTCTAAGAATAAGCTGTGTATATTATTCTTCCTGACACAAATGCAGGACGTCCCCTTGAGAGATACTGTAGCGGAAAAGATCGGACTTTTTTCTTCTATACTTCTGATTTCACACGTCATGCATAATTACAATAAGTAATTAATAAATTAAATAAATCAATAAATATATAAATTCATCAGGAGTAATAAGTTTATTTCTCATTTTTACAGGGGTGTACGAATCCTTAACGCCATTTTTACAGTTGTTTGATACTAAACACAGAGATATCCACATACAACACATTAAAGAGTTACGAGCTTTAATCGAGAGTCGAACAGAACAGGTAAAATATTATTGCTAAGAAAGGTCAATACGCTTGTTTGATTGATTGCTTGCTTGCTTTTGGTGCTGAACGACACTTTCAGCAATATATCAGCTATATCATGGCGACCAGTTTTAGTGGTGAAAGAAGCCGGAGTACCTGGAGAGAACCACCAACCATGAGCAGGCATCTGGTAAACTTTATCTCTTGCAGCTGCGAGTCGAGTGCACCCATTTTTGTAGTTTACAAAGCCGGGCGCGAACACACGCTATTTTGGTAATAGGCTTGTACGAGTTGTTAGGTAATCCAATTACCTAACTGACTGAGCCACCCGGGCCCTCAAGCTTGTTTGAAATATGGTGTATTGATGTATTTCTAGTCACCTGAGTCTACCCCTGTGTTTTAGGAGTTCTACGTCTTCTGTGTAGTTTGTTGCAAGTCATTGTTTGTCCTTTTGTTTGTTTGTTTTTATTTTTTACCAATGTATTTTCTGTCCTGTTTCCCCCTTCAAACTATTTTTGTATATAAAGAAGGGATGCTTTTTGTATTTCTGGTCAGAATTTGTGTAGCGTTTTTCTATAGCTTACAGCTTCTAATTACACAATTGTGTATCTTCAAACAATTCTTCCAATTTACAGATAAAATGTAGATTACATGTAATAGATATCTAATTTAGTGCGCACGACGCTTTGCTGGAATAATATTCAACATGTACGATGAAAGCCAAATAATATAAAAAAAATTGGTAGTAAGTAAATGGTTTGATTTTGATTTTTGGTGTTTTAGTCCCACTGTCAGCAATATTTCAGCTATATCATGGCGACCAGTTTTAGTGGTGGAAGAAGCCGGAGTACCCGGAGAGGATCACCGACCATGGGCAAGCAACTGGTAAACTTTATCACTTGGGGCTGCGCATCGAGTGAACCCTTATTGTAATTTACAAAGCCTGGCGCGAACCTACGCCGTATTGGTGATAGGTTTATATGAGTTGTTAGGTAAATCAACTACCTAATTCATTGAGCCACCCGGGCCCTGGTAGTAAGTAAGCCAAAATGCCTAAACATGATAGCCCAACTCTAAGGCTAAGGTCACATATGGCTGAGGGAGAAGAACTTTAGTTTTGATAATAATTACCTTATTTTGGTACTGTAAATATTAATAATAGATATATCTTATAAACCATGATAGTGGAGCAGCACTGACTATCGTGCGAGTGATACAGTGCTTTTAAATTAAATTCCACATTATATTGTCGGTTATGAAAAAAAAGTTTTTAAACACAATTTACACAGGAAATTATTGTGCAAGGCAGCACATGAAATTATCAACAGAATGAAGATACACCTACATACTTCTTTCATGGGTATACCCTGACCGATTAATGCGAGGGCATCAACCAATCTACAGCACTAACTACACACATTACAAGGATTGACATTGATATTTAAGTGTATTTAGTAATAAGCACACTTCAATATACCATTATATTTTTTATTTGACTATATTTTTCAACATAATTGCAAAATAAATTATATAGCATCGATATCATTAAATATAAAAGATATGTTAAGGAAATGTTTAATCAAGACATAACACCTACTCTATGTTGTAAGGAACCCTGATTTTATCAGTATTTATATTCTGTACTTAATTTTACTTGATAACTTCCTTGAATATCTAAAAAAACAAAACAATTCCTGGAAGCCATATATGTTGTAAATATTAACATGGGTAGCAATATTTTCGAAAAAAAACATATAATAATGTTACCAACGTTAAATGTCATCTTATAGCTTTCATTAATGTATGTTGTGGCAAACCCTGATCGTATCAGTATTTAGATTTTGTACTTAATTTTACTTGATAACTTCCTTGAATATTGAAAAAAAAAATAATAATCCAAGACAATTCCACAAAGCCCTATATGTTTATGTAGCATTGGGCAGCATTATTTTTGTAGAAAAAATAATAAGATAGTAATATTACCCACGTTAAATGTCATTCTAACTTATAGCTTACATTAATGTATGTTGTAGCTAACCCTAATTTAATTAGTATTTAGATTTTGTACCCAATTTTACTTGATAAACTACTTGAATATTAACAACAAACAACAATTCTCAATAAACTGTTCAAACTGTAGAGGCCAGATATATTTGTTGTAGATCTTAGCATGGGTAGCATTATTTTCGTTAAAAAATAAGATAGATTGTAAAATGGAGCGAAAATATTGTTACCCACGTTAAAGGCCATTTTAATTTATAGAATAAAGAGCAGCATTAAAAGCCCCATTTACCATTCTTATTTAATATTGACTTTTTGCAGTTATCGATGTGGTATATTAGTTTCCATTGTTTTATCTTAAGCACATCGGTGGTGTGAATTTTAACGCGCTCGCCTCGAGTGCGGTTGATCGTGGGTTCAAGCCCCAGTAAGGTCAAACCAGACTATGAAATTAGTATTTCTTGTTTCTCCGCTAAGCACGCAGTATTAAGGAGAAAGAGCAAATTCTGGTTGGCTCTGAATGGGAAGACGTGTTGAATCAGTGAACTAGCACTATACAAATCCAACCAATCGTTGTGTCAATCTTATAATGATGCATGTCCATTTTTGTAGAAATGGAGATATCAGAGGTCAAAGTTCGGGCAGTTGAATACAAACATTATAACACTTCTCAAATTGTCTTAAACCAGTATATTTCGTTATATGGCTTATGTAGGGAGATACACCATTGACAATTAAAGTCACTGATACCCATAAGTCATATTGTCAAAAAAAATGGACATGTATCATTATAAGATTGACACGACGAAGTGTGTTGGTCTAGTACAAAGATGACCTCGTCAGCATCATCTCATTGAACATTTATTTGTTCTCGCCATGATATAGCTGAAATATTGCTAAAGTTGGAGTTAAACAGCAATCTCTCTCCATACCATTGTCTTAAAGCTGCACACCAAAATAATTTCTTAAATAATCAGTATTGTAAATTTTATTTACAGGGTTTACAGAATGTGCCAGATAATGTGGTAGACTTTTTATTGCAAACAACAATACACACAGACAGTGTAGCAAACAGTGACGAAAAACAACGTCGAAAACTAACAATTGAGGAGGTTGTTGGACATTTAAATAGTATTATTGGAGGAGGTTTCGGTACTACAAACGCAGCGTTAGCCTTCGTTCTTCATCAATTAACTGTTAATGAAGATATCCAAGACAAAGTATTTGAAGAAATAAAGTACCACTGTGGTTTGTTTGTAAGTATGTTCGGCTTTACCTCCAGTGTTTTGTAGGACGTTTCATGTCTTATTTACATTATTTGCTTAGCGTTTTTTGTTGTCGTTTTACTTTGTTTGCATTGTGTCTTGTGTACACTATGTTACCAGTTTCTCTGGATTGTCAAGCTTTGATTGTCCCTTCGATATTCTCTGACGTTTATGTAGTGGAATTTAAATGTACTATGAAGTCATTATTATTCGTGGTATACCAACTGTTGTAGATTCGTTGATATTATCATATCACGAATGATGGATTATGTCTACATGGAATATACATAAATATACACAATCATTGTAAAGGGAAACAACAGATACATTTTTTTTTACATATTCGGTAACAACTTTATCTTTCCTGTAGCATAAGCGAATCGTAAGTAATGATTACTTGTCAACATCTTTTGCATCAGTTGTGTGATGGTTAGCGTCCTAGCATCGGGTGTGATAGTTCGTTGTTTCGACCTCCGGTCTTGCAAAACCATACACCTTAAAATTAGTATTTGCTTTTCCGCCGCCAAATGTCCAATGCTGACAAGTAACTTTTTGAATACTTTGGAAAACACATCCTTTCAAGAACTCGTTAGCACCCATTGGGGGATTCTGGTGTTTAACGCCTCTTTCCCATTAACCATAGTATCTTTATATGGTATATATTTACTTAGCAGCAATATATTTTATTCAAGCGATTGACTGTATCATTAGCTCGACCTATATGCATTTAAATAAAGGGATAATTAATTCGACATATATGCACTTAGATAAATGGTATATACACATTGAACTAATCATTTTCTAATTGGTATCCTACGTCACAATATCATATCGATTTCATTATTTCAGGAAGAACCAGATGTCTCTTCTCTTATGAACTTAAAGTATTTAGACTGTGTGATAAACGAGACGTTACGGATATTACCATGTGCTCCGGGGTAAGTAAGGAAACATATTTCACTCTTTTAGGAAGAAGAAATTTAACATATCAAAGAGGTAAACAGAAGCCTGCATGCGAAGGAGAAACAACACAATAGCAAAAAGCAAAAAGCCATTAGCACAAACTAAGATTTGCAAAATATTAATTAGAAAACTAAGAAACCAGAATCCCTATAAAAATTATGTGTGTATTCAGGTGCTCCGGAAGGGGAGACATATATTCTCGGTTAGTGGCAATTGATCAGTTACAGTTAAACCATACGACCAATATGTGATATGAGGATCATGTTAGACACCAGCAACTAACAGAGATAAAACATGTGATGTCTTCACTAGCAATTTAAGTAAAGTCGACCGAACGTAATCTTAACAAAACAAAAATTAGGACGTACCTGACCTAACACCGGTTTGGGACCACAGGTGCCCCGCAAGGTTAAGTAATTCTTGCTCTGGTAGTGGCTCTCATCGAGTTACTCTTGTAAATAATCTGATGAAATGCTACGAGTAAAAACGTGGATATCGAATTTAGTGCGCATTTTGCATTTCTGGAACAATCTGCCAGGTGCGCTCAAAGTCAACAGGTTGGAAAATGTGAGACCAATAAATTTAAACCAATGTGCCTAAATATGTTAGCTAATATAGGTGAAGGTCGCCGTATGTATGAGGAAGGAGAACCTTAGTTTAAAAAGCAAATACATTGAGTTTAAAAAGCAAATACATTGAGTTTAAAAAGCAAATACATTGAGTTTAAAAAGCAAATACATTGTTGAGGAACTTCGAATTTTCAATAATAAATATACATTATAAACCAATGATGTTGCTGAAACACTGACTACTGGTACACTAAGGTACTACACTGACTACTGGTACACTAAGGTACTACACTGACTACTGGTACACTAAGGTACAACAGTGAGACCTGCCTAATCCTAACACTGAATAAACCAGGAAACTGTAAATAAAATCCAAATGTAGGAAATCTTTGTTAATTTTAACCTTTATAAACCGAACACCTGTCTATTCCGAACACAAAAGTTGGTTCGAAGGAGATCCGGCTTAGACAGGTTTCACTGTATATTTCATGTGTGTTCTATTATTAGTATTTCAGACATTCGTATTCTTTTTTGCAGAGTTGCCAGAGAGTGTACAGAAGATTGTACGATAAATGGGGTAGATTTTAAAAAGGGAATGGTCATCAGAGTAATGGTATGTGCGTTGTATGATGATGATAGTATTTATCCTGAAGCAAAAAAGTTTTGTGCTGAAAGGTAAGTACCATAGATCGTTTCTCGATCTTTTGTCCTTTTGTTTGGTCACTGTGTTGTCTGTCCTACGATTTACGGCTTCCGATTCTGTTGTCCTTCTATCTAAAGTATTTTACAAATATGAGTTGAGTTCTTAGTTTCCGCAACCACGAAAATTGGAATACCAATAATAATTTTGAGTTCATGGTATAACAATTAATGTCCGTTGTAATATGTAAAATAAACATATGCTCATCCGGCTTTTATTTCATTTTAAAAGGAAAGATTGCTTTTATTTGATTTATTGTGTTTAATGTCACTTTCTGCAATATTGCAGATATATCATTGCGACCAGTTTTAGTGGTGGAGGAAACCGGAGTGCACGTAGAGAACCACCGACCATTGGCAAGCAACTGGTAAACTTTATCATTTGCGGCTGCGAGTCGAGTGCACCCTTTTTGTAATTTACAAGGCAGGGCGCGAACCCTCGCCGTATTGCTGATAGGCTTGTATGAGTTGTTAGGTTAATCCAACTACCTAATTCATTAAACGGAAAGAAACCATGTTTCTACACAAGAATGACCTACAATCATTGTTATGTTTCTTCCTTCTCAACTGGTCGCCTGTAAGCTACAAGTGTAGACACTGACACTAGTACTGTTATTATACTGCACCTTCGTTCACCTCCAGTTTTTGATGGGGAGAAGTGTTGCTCATCGTTTCAGTTTTCTGTGTTGTGTTGTTTTCTTTGTTTGTCTGTCCTGTATCTTCCAACTCTATGTTGCAATTTTCTCTGGATTGACCATTCTTGTTTCAGATGTATAATCGTATTGCGTTTTATTATTGGCTGAAGCACTGTACTATTCCAGGATTTTTATCGTTCAACAGTTTGAGGTGTGGAGTGGTTCTTTGTTTTGTTGATATTGGTGGAATTGTTAGCCATCATTGTTTAAACATTCCTTCTTATACTGATACATACCCATTTACAGGCTATTTGTGTTCGTTGTTACTTATTGTAAGCAATATTGAATGAAATCGAGGCTTCCAGACTCACTGAATGTTGTCAGCGCGATGAAATATTCCAGCCTGACCATTGAAACCCTTGACCGTGCGCTCAGTGTCCGGGCGTGAACCAATATCAATTGTGTTAGGCTTGTAGTCAGTTGTCACAAATCTTGACCCTCAGGGCAATATATTGGAATTTATTATTATAATTTATTTCAGATATACAGAATCAGAAAGAGAAAAGAGACACCCGAACACATTTTTGCCTTATGGTCAAGGCCCCAGAATGTGTCCAGGATATAAACTCGCTACATTATTGTTGAAAGTTGCCATTGTTTACATTTTGCGAAATTTCATTTTGAAACCATGTGAAAAAACGAAGGTATGACATTATGTATTACTGTCTATTCTATTATAAAACAATAGATACACAACTCGATATCAGAAGCATGTCTGTAATATAATCGGAGAAGGGGCATGCACGACTCACCCATAAAAACGAAACAACTACACAAATTGATCAACCATTTCATTGTTACGACCATAAAAAAAGTGTATGCCTTGTTTAACACTAATCAAGATTTATTTGACAAATTATGAAAATTCATCATTAGTATTTCATGTATATAAGATAGATATATTAAAAATGCAAATCTATGGTTAGGGTTGTCGCCTATTTCAACAATATTTCAGGTATATCATAACGTTGAGTTTGATTGGTTGAGGAAACCTGAATTACAACAACCGACCTGTCACAAGTAACTAACAAACTGTACCACATAATGTTGAATAGAATCTAGTGTGTGTCATTACATGTAATACAGTATCTTCAATAATTTAATTTGTAATTTCATATGACTGTAGATAGAAATGACAGGTTTCCTGTTTTACTTGTAGGACCCACTTCCGACTGCTTTACGACCTATGCTGGTTCCAGAGAGTGGAGTATTTGTCGAACTACAACTAAGAAACAACAACACCTCAAGATAAAATGGTCAATCACAATGTGGCAGGCCAAAGATGGCTGCCATTGTTTATTATTTGATCAGACAGGAAACACTACTGCGCGCATGTGTCCAATTGTGTTTTTGGTTTCGTTGACAAGGTACATATTTATTGTCATAAAACAGGCCATGACGTAAGAAGGGCTGGTGGAGGATGTTTCTGTAACAGTTTGTTGATAATTACAACAAAATGAGCAGACTTATTATTTTTTGCAAATAACGAAGAGCCGATATAGTTGGAGAGAAGACCTCGTGTATATTCTAACATCATGTAATGAATATTGAGGTAACAATATGAGGTTTTATATGGCAGAGAGGATTGTAAATGTGACTTTATATGTTAGTTCATCATTTTCTTACTTTACTTTTTGGTTAGCTTTGACCAATCACCTTCCATAATGATATTATTGTCTATTTATAATGTTGTGTTTATAAATCTGTGGAAAGACTGATTATCATACAATGAAACATAGAGTCTATAACAAACTAAACTACAGTATATACATGTAGCTAATTATCCTGAAGACATGAATACTGACGGTTGGGATAGAATTGAAATATTGTTGAAAGTGGCGTTAGACACCGTGACACTAATCCCAATCCTGAAGACATATAACTTAGAGCATATCACTGTTGTTGTACGTTTATTATTTCTTTAATAACGAAAAAAAACGATTTTCTTTTGATTTTTAAAATAGTCATATGGCAGAATGCAGCCATTGTTAGCTATCTATTTTATTACAGCATTAGAAACTATTGCCGCAGAAACTGTTGTCCAATAAAAAAGCGTTTTTTTTTTTAAATAAATGTCCCTTTTATACACCACACTATTTGTTGTTCATACTTATATTGAAATTTCTTCATATAACAACATCAGATTCTGTTTATTATAAAACATTGTGTATTTTGTCTTCTACCAAAATAGTTAAGAGAGACGCCATGTATGACTGTGTAAGGTTAACTTAGAATTTGTGTTACATTTTTATTATGTATTAGGTATATAGATTGTGCCTCTTTTTACAATTTTGATAATCGGTTTGTGGAATTGTTCAGACAGTTTGGTATTTTTGGTATTCTATATATACATATTTACCTCATTAATAAAATACTCGTCATAAAAAAAAACGTTTGAAAATACCAAAGATTTAACCAAAAACCATAAATCGAAGAATAATGCAATGGCCAAAGTTTAAAGGATGATCTACAAACCACTACAAAGATACCTACACATTAAGCCACACAAACCCACTAAAATCCGGGATGAATTCAGGTGCTCCGGAAGGGTGGCCATTTCCTGCTCCAATCGTTAAATTGTCAGTTCCTCTTCTTTGACTTAACAAGAATGACATAATATTGATATGGTGTTGGTATTTAAAGACTAGAATGTAAAATGAATGGGGCCAACACATAACTGACTTGTAATGTGTTTTCTTAAAGGAGGCCGTCGTGGTCATGATAGTATGGCAGTTTGATTTACAACTACCTGTGCAGTCAGTGCTTACCTTCACTAAAGTTGTGAATTCAAATCCCGTTCATATCTAGGTGTACTCGATGCAACATTTTGTCGTAAAGTTTGTCAGTGACTTGCGACAGGTCGGTGGTTTTCTCCGGGTACTCCGGTTTCCTCCACTAGTAAAACTGACCGCAGCGATATAGTTGAAATAGTGTTGAAAGCTACGTTGTCTTTTTTAAGGTAGATTGTGATTATTCTAATTATAAAAATACATATTTATTTATTATCATTTTTAATTAACTTCTACTCATTAACCTTTGTAAAATTGTCATGATATGAATTCGATTCATTTTTCATACATTGCCTTAGGTGTTACATTTTCTATATTGTTTCGATATTAACTAACTTAGTATTGGATTTCAACGACAAGCGCAAGGCAGAATATATTGAACATTTTATCATGAACAGTATCAATATTAAAATGCTGTTTTTCTCATATATCTCATACATTTTAAGACATCACATGAACTTATTACGTCATCATTATATGTGTATGCACCAGTCATAAACATAGAACGTTTGCAAATGTATTATATATTTGTTGTTATTTGTTGATTAAAGATATATAATTCTGATCTTTGACCTTTATGTATATTATATGTTGTTGATATTATTGAGACAGAAATGCAGAAATGCATGATCAAATTTCTTTTCTTTTGGTTGTTGTTTTACTTGTACTTGACAGAAATGTCATAATTCTCCTTGCCATGGAACTTAACCAGAAACTGTTTTCTGATATCTTTTTGTTTTTTTTTAGAATTGTGCTTTATAATCAGGATTAATTATGAATTTTGTATCAGGGGTACCTATATTGTTCCATATTTATTACATGTTGTTGGTTTTGTCCTTTTTTTTTCGTGGTGCAATATCAATTGTCTACGTGCATACCCGTGGTTATTGAGATTGTACCACACCGAAGTACTTCTGTATAGCCCTTGAGGCGAAAGGAACAAGAAATTCACTTAAAAATCTATGTTTTTTGTGGGTTTTTTTTCAAAGCGGGAATACCATCGTTATCTATGTGTCTTTCCATGGGCATTGAAATTGTAGCACCCTTTATCACTACTAAACAGCCTTCTGGTTCGCATCAGGGTCTATAGCAGTACTTTAGGAATATACAACCTCAATGCCCACCGGGTAGACACTTGGATAATTGATAGCGTCCTTGCTTCGAGTGCTGTAGTTCATATGTTCGAGCCCTGGTCAAATCTAATCAAGTACTATACACTTAGCATTCGTTGCTTATCCACTAAGCAAGTAGCATTAAGGAGACAAAGCAAAGAGGGGTTGGCTTGGAATCGAGTGTAGCGACATGGCTACCGGCTGAATATTGTTTCAGTGAGCAGAGCCTATGAAACTTTCAGTAAGCATATTGATATAATACAAAGCCGACATCGTCATAATCTCATCTATGAGCAATAACAGTTGGAAAGTATCGCTCATCATTGCTCATTCGTCATCACTCACTCTTTGAAAAAAATCTCGAAATTCGCTGAGGAGTCATTTAACCAAACCAGAAAAAGTACTCATATATAGTAAAACCTGTCTAAGACGAACCTCATTGGTACAAACTTATGTGTTCACAATAGACAGGAGTTTTGTTTATACATGTTTAAAGTAACAAAGATTTCATACATTATGACTTTATTTAGGGTTCGGCTTAGACAGATTTCAAAACGGAAGTGTGAACAGTGGTCGACAATACCACCAATATAAACAACACGAACAACCACCTGTCACCTTCAATCATTGAGTACATAAAGACAACGTGTTGTCTATGTCCACCATCTATTTATATACTGATCTGTCATGTAAACTTCTACGTTATCAAACAGTTGTTTACAATGTTTAAGAGTTATCTTTCTTTATTCTCTATTTATCTTAATATACAATCTACATAAGTTTTCCGTTGTTATCGCTACGATTGATATCGAACAGAATAATGGCCATTTTCTCAGAACAGAAAGACGTCAAGCAGAGAAATATGATAAAAATACGTAGCAAGGCATATAGAAATGTTAATAAATAATACAAGCGATTAAGTTTTGCTTAACTTCAAGTGAACTGAATTTCAGATGATATAATGGTCAAAAGAAAAAGGACAAAAGGACAAACAACGATCTACAACACATACACATAAAACTAAAGATCGAGCAACACGAATCCTGCTAAAAAAACTCAAGTGCTCCGGAAGGGTTAGCAGATCCTGCTCCAATAGTGGCACCCGTCGTGTTAATATAATTACAAACCCGGTGATAAATCGTGAATGAGTAAAGAACTGGGGAGTATATTATTATAATAAATATATATTGCATTTTCTGTGTAGATTTACACTTCTTAATTATTTTTATTATTTGTTTTTGTTTAAATGGAAAGGTCATATTTTTACAAATTGTGTAATATCACTGTTTAATAAATGCATTGGTAAGTTGGGAAAAGTACGAAAGATTCTGTGTATTTTGAAACTTACAACTTACAATTGGTACTGTCGGAGAAATAACTGTTGGAGTAACGACTGTCGGACTTACGACTGCCTTCGGAATAATGATTGTCGAACTTATGACTGCTGTCGGAATAATGACTGTCGAACTTATGACTGCTGCCGGAAATATCATTGTCTGACACATGTCCGATGCCGGAGTAATAACTGTCGGACTTGCGACTTCTGTAGGGAAAATGACTTTCGGATTTACGACTGTTGTCAAAGTGATGACTGTCGGATTTACGGCTGTCGTCGAGGCAATGACTGTCAGACTTAAGAGTGCTGTCGAGGTGATGACTGTCGGACTTACGACTGCTGTCGGGGTAATGACTGTCAAAATTGCGACTGATGTCACAGTAATGACTGTCGGATTTATGACTGCTCTCAAAATAATGACAATCGGACTTACGAGAGCTGTCGGGCTAATGATTTTCGGACTCACGACTGCTGTCGAAGAAATGACACTCAGACTTATAACCGCTGTCGGACTTACGAATTCCTGTCTGATTTATGTATTTCTTGTATCAACAAATTCACATTTAAATCGAATTTTACTGTATAGTTTCAATATATATTTCGAAGCTAAGATTTCTGAAAAAACACAAGCTAAACACAAAACTCAATTAACATCATTCGAAACACAACACAATGATGTTCCTTTGAATAATGAAAGTATGTGTTTCAATTATGACGATTTGGAGAGAAAAACACTTGTTATGAACTACCGGTATAGTCTTTTCTGCTTTTCTTACTTAACACAAATTAAAAAATCGGAGATGAATTGACAACCAGTCAATGATTTGAAATATTGTAACTATATAGGGAAATTTGAATATATCCGAATGCAAAGTGTCTCTGTACATGCATTATGTTTTCTGTCGCTGTCTCTGAATGAATTTCGCATAGGTGTTCAGTGCACACCCCTATGGACATTATACTATATTTTTTAACCACTTTTATAATATATTTGAACCACTTTTATAAAAATTTATTTGCAGGTGAGTTGGCGTATGTGTCAAAACTTATAATGACAAGCACGTGTTTTATCATGAATAGACCTTTACACATGTAAAACCATGTGACATTACTAAGAAAATCAATTTCAACTTCTATAGTAAAAAAACAATGGAAGCCATAGTTTGTAGGTGATTTTTACACGGGTAACATTATTTTCGTACAATGTAACGGAATGCAAAAGTATGGCTCCCATGCATTATTTCGATTTTAATAAGAAAAAATATTTTTTTTTAAAGAAAGAATTTTGAGAAATACATCTGATAAAAACAATTCACTACACTCGGTCTCACACGAACTAGGTTTCTATAGATGTTATTATTTTTCATCTGCTCATTACAAAAATGGTACATTCGACTCGCAGCCGCAAGTGATAACGTTTACCAGTTGCCTGCCCATGGCCGGTGCTTCTCTCCGGGTACTCCGTCTTCTTTCCACCACTACAACTGGTCACCATGATATAGCTGAAATATTGTTGAAAGTGGCGTTAAACACCAAAATCAATCAGGCAATCAAATCCTTAGGCTTTTGTTAAAATAATAAAATACTACACCAGGTAAATTGCATACGTTTGCTATTCTCATTTGAAAAACAAAAGATTCTTGACTTTCTCTACGGAGATTTACCAATTTACCATCTATGTTTCTAAATCGCGTGTCCTTTACCTCACATCATTAGTTTTGCCGCTACATTTTAATAACAATTTACCGTTTATATTTACAAGGCATATATTAGGTTTATTTGTAGCTTAAATGTGACAAAGTTCTTTTAAAGGCGACTTACAATGTTGCTTCTTTCTTTTGTCTACCTGTTGAAATTAGGAAGAATTTCTGACGATAAGCATGCGTTAATTAAAATATATCTGGAATTATGTCATTACATTATTTATATATGCATATACTATGAAGGATGTGATTTAAGAAACAACAACCGCATCGGTGTTGTCATGGTTAGCGTCCTCATCTCGAATGGGGTAGATCGTGGGTTCGTGCACCGGTCAGATCAAACCAAAGACTATAACACTGGTTTCTGTTGTTCTCATGAAGCACCATTACGACATTAGGAAGAAAGAGCAAAGACTGGTTGGTTCAGAAACATGAAAATGTGTCCGAATGGAGTTACATGTCTACAGCGCAGTGCTGTTTCACTGGGTTAGCACTATAAAATTCTAACTAAAGTGGGTTGGTCTAGTATAAAGCGGACTTCATAATCATTTCGTCGAATGTGACTTTTTTGTTCTCGCCATGACGTAGCTGGCGAATTACTTATTTGGTGTCAAACAACAATCACTCACTTACTATTAGAAACAGATTTCTAATAGTTTTGCACGAATGAACTTAATTCTCATCAACTAATAATTAGAGTTGTTCATTTTATTTAGAAAGCCCCATATATTAAGTCAAACAGTTGACACAGGATATTAAAATTGAAACTTCATCTGTCATTAAAGCCTATGACAATTTAATCACGCCCACTTCTGACCATGTAGTACAATCGCACCACCATTTAGCCACGCCCACTTCTGACCTCATAGTACAAATATCGTACGGCGTTATATCGATTCCATTTGGCAGTCTCTATTATAATTTTTTTCAATGTCGGTAAAGTATACATTATAACATAGCAGACGATAATATATATATAGTTCACGTGCATGTACTATTATTTGTTTCCGTTTCCCATGGATACAAAATAAAGAACATCTGACCTATATCATTGTTCTTTATTTTATTTTATTTTTTGGCTTCTTTGTATTGCAGAAATGTCAAAGTTTCCGTACTTAATAAGCATGTCGAATATTATTCCGTTGTCTCGTAATCACCTGCGTCCCATTTTTATACGTGACTAGAATCATATATATGCGACATTTTGAAGTTTTTGAAGACTTCCGTCTTATGAGAGAAATTCCGCAATGAAAAATAAAAAAAAAAGTGTCATACATTTTGTTTGACATTGAAAGTTATGTTATAGGCTAAACAAAAACGATTCATAAGAACAAGCAATGAGAAAGCTACTGCTTTACTGTTTGTACTTTCCGCTGTAAATAAATAGAATCAATATATAGTCTGTATAACAAATTAATTAATAACAGCAGGGGCGGATCCAGGGGGGGGGGGTGCTCCGCTCGGTCCGATTTGTTTAAGTGCACCCCCCCCCCTTAACTTGAAATCCTGGATCCGCCCCTGAACAGTTGCACCAGGTGTACGTGCGTCTTTGCGTGCGTGTGTGTGTGTGCGTGGCATTGTTGGGTTGACTTTATATGCGTCTGAAAATTAAACCAAACATTGTTGGAATTAGATTTCTGAGCTGACAAATTTGTGTTCTTCCCTCGACGGGATTTGAACTTACATAATTGATACACTGCAACACCAATCGCTTAGCGTTATGTCCAGCGCCCTAGACCACTCGACCACATCCGCTATATAAAAATATAGCTTCAATAGTCGAAGTGTTACCTGGTCCCGTAAGGAAAATACATGTATAGAGATAGACGTAAGACATGTGTCTAAGCGTGTGTTGATGGTACATGTATAGAGATAGACGTAAGACATGTGTCTAAGCGTGTGTTGATGGTACATGTATAGAGATAGACGTAAGACATGTGTCTAAGCGTGTGTTGATGGTACATGTATAGAGATAGACGTAAGACATGTGTCTAAGCGTGTGTAGATGGTACATGTATAGAGATAGACGTAAGACATGTGTCTAAGCGTGTGTTGATGGTACATGGATACGTAATAGTATAATTTGACAGCAATCTACTCAGCAATTTTTAATATATTGTATAGGATAATGAAGAATTTATTATAGTCACAGGAAATAAGGTATATTATACAAACATCTAAGCAGGTGACAACCATACACTATATTTGTCCCACTGGATCCAAAAGTATATATATGGGATCCAATTACTATATATATATATATATGTATACTTGTTCACATCCATAGTTGGCCACAGACACTTCAACTTTAAAAAAAAGTGATTGGATTACATCTCTTCCTGAAAGGAATAATTGATTGTTGTTTTGACGTCAAAGGTGGCAGTATTTCAGCTGGATTCACAATTAGAAAGTTGATGCACGAAACGATTTTGAATGTTGAAAGGTGGCACTGTGATAGATCTATGGTTGGAAATGTATACCGGTATTGCCACAGGAAACAGGACGATATAAGAAAACGGGTCCGTAGCATTGGAGTGCGACCACACACAAAAAGTGTTTGTTCATTAGGAGCTACTCAAATAAAACCGAAGATATTTAATTGAGTGCGAGTGTTTTTACTTTTTCAGTGCCGATCTACTACCTGACACGCTGTATAAAGTGGTGCACCGGAGAAACTGGATACTACTTATTTATTTATCTGGCGATTCCCGTGGGGGTTAGTCATAAACATACATGAACAACTGCTATCTTGAAGTCAAATAGAACAGAAATTCCTATCACCACTAAAGTAGTGGGTTTTATTTCTACCGGTGATGAGGTGTATTCTCTTGAGTTGTCGGCGATGGCCATAGTGTAATATTTCAAGTTCACCCATGTTCCTCTCATAAGTAAGAAATGGATAACAACAAACCAAAAGAGGTTTGAACAAGATGACAGGAAAAGAAAGGTGAACTGGGGCTGCCATGCATGAGATAGCAACCTAAGTATGTGCACAACACACTATCTCCGTGTTTATCTTATTCAAGAGAACAATACCTTAGGATCTACAAATGAAAACCCTGAACCACAATTTTTTTTCAACCTGCTTGGTTTTTGTACTTTAACCGGCCTGTGACAATTTGAAATACTTATGTATATCACATACCGACCACGCATGGCCTCTTATTAAACCGTGACTTACTTATTGTCGGTAGGCGTCATGCCCATTGAGGACAAAATTCAAATACCAGCCAATAGTTCTCATGTAATTAAATTGGCCAAACTTCTCATGAATATCTCCCCATAGTTTGTTTTTGTATTTGGTTGCTTGTTGTTTGTCTATTTCTGTTTTCGTTTTTGTTTTTATTTTTTGCTTTTGTTTTTGTTTTGTTTTGTTTTGTTTTGTTTTGTTTTTGTTTTTGTTTTTTTTGTTTTTGTTTTTTTTGTTTTTGTTTTTGTTTTTGTTTTTGTTTTTTTTCTTTCTCAATAAACAAGTAAGTGAGAAACCGAACCGCCAATCACAAAGGATAGTCCGAAGACAATCACAACATTGGAAACACAAATAAAGACAAAGACAACCCACAAGTACCACAAGAACCAAAATATACATGTCTGAACAACACGGACCTCAATAAAAACCATGGTCGAGATCAAATGCACCGGTAGAGTAAGAATCTTCTGTTTCTTATAAGACACCCGTCGTGTTGATCATGTAAAATCCGGTAATGAAGTAAAATCCGATGAAAGAGGAAAGAATTAAGGTAATTGTAATGTAATTTAACCATGAACATTGAAAAGTAATTGTAATTTAATCAATTACATTTGAAAATTGATGTAATTGTAATGTAATTTAACCATGAACATTGAAAATTAATTGTAATTTAATCAATTACATTTGAATATTGATGTAATTGTAATGTTATTTAATCATGAAAATTGAAAAGTAATTGTTTTTTTTGTAATTTAATAATGAAAATTGAAAAAAAGTAATTGTGATGTAATCAATTGCATTTCAAAGAAATCGACTCCCCAAGTCTGGTTTAACCCGGTGATTTCGTTTCACAGCTTAGACTCTATTACAACTAGTTATATGGATCCCCACCTGTCTAACTGCGTGGTGAACATAGGGATACAAAACAACTGGATAAAGGAATAACAAAAGGATTAAATATCACTGATTTATTACAACGTAAGTAAGTGTTAACAAGCGCTAATATAACAGCATGATCGTTATCATAGGAACAACAATGGTCCTGATTATTTATTTTGTAATCTATGTAAATCTTCTATCGTATAAATATGTATCTATTTTTTTTTTATGTCGCCTCTCCGTAATAGTGCAATATATACAAAGAATTATGCAAACTCGATTATAGTCTAAAAGTACGTTGTGTTATACTTACATGATGGACGTTAACTGCATAAAACTGGGAGCGACCTCCTGAGCTGCCGAACGTGTCCCCATGTTGCAGAGAGGAGATATACTCTCCAGGGGTGGATCTAGGGGGCGCACCCGGCGCGTCCCCCCCCCCTAAAATTGGAAAAAATAAGATTTGTTTCCGTAAAATCGTGATTTTTTTACACGAAATACCCCAAAATATTTCGCGCCTCCCTCCGCTCGGCGCGATTTTTTTTAAGTGCGCACCCCCTAACAAAATCCTGGATCCGCCCCTGCTCTCAATGGGTGCTGTCAGATTATAATAGGAAGAGACTTACCGTGGATCATAGTTGGCACCTCGTTTGGACATTTTGCACTTTACCGACTGCCTTGGTAGATTTCGACAAATAGTAGGCGCATTACTAAGAGCTTCACGTTTCGTCCTTACCCAAATCGCTGGCCCTTTCTTCATGCATGACCTATCACATGGATTGGCACAAAAGCAATACAATGGGTGCCACAGGTGGAGCAGACACTGTTTACCCTTCCGGAGCACCTGAGTTCACCCCGGTTTATGTGGGGTTGATGGTACTCGATCATTAGTGTTGTGTAGTATTTTGTAGATAATTGTTTGTCCATTTCTCCTGTTTCTTGTGGCCATTGTATTGGATTTCATTCTTCGATACAGTGCCGTCTTGGTCATGATCGTATGGTAGTTGGATTTATAATGACCTATACAGTCAATGTCTATCACCACTAAGGTTGTCAGGTCGAGTCCCGCTCATGGCGAGGTGTACTCGATACAACATTAGATGATGAAGTTTGTCAGTGATTTACGGCAGGTCTATGACATGAATTGTGTGCTTTACTTATTGTGTTGTAAAGTTTGTGCGTGACTTGCGACAGGCTGGTGGATTTTTCTGGTTTTCTTTACCGATACAACTGAAATATTATTGAAATGGCATAATCATACGCCTAGCTGAGTTTACTAAAATCAGGGCATGGATCAGTAACTTGTTAGCTTTTAAGCACTTAAAAACGAAAGCTGTAAAGCAGCAGCAACCATGGTGAAAATCTAATAACCCCCAAACACTTGCACACATTGTAAGGGATTATTATTTAAAGTTTCATCAATTTTGGAGGAAAAATATTTAAAAAAATAAAAAATCTCTCTTTTTGTATTTCAATGGAAACGATGCCAATAAACGTAAATAGAGAAATCCAAGGGACAATCTAGAGAAACACGCAGCATTGGCAACAAAGTACAGACATTTGTGGTCATAAGACACATAATGAAGGGACAATCTAGAGAAACACGCAGCATTGGCAACAAAGTACAGACACCTGTGGTCATAAGACACATAATGAAGGCAAACAACATAGAAAAAATAACACATAATATTTTTCTAATTGAACATTTTTCTAATTGAACGACATTAACCCAGCATAGGAAAAAAAATGGGAAGCACCCTACAGTTTCTCGCGGTCAGCAGGTCATATTTCCAATAAAACATGATTGATTGATTGATTGATTGATTTTTGGTGTTTAGCGCCACTTTTAGTAATATTTCAGCTATATCATGGCGACCAGTTGTAGTGGTGGAAGACGCCGGAGTATCCGGGGAGAACCACCGACCATGGGAAACTTTATCACTTGCGGCTGCGTATCGAGTGCACCCTTTTTTGTAATTTACAAAACCAGGCACGAGCCCACGCCGTATTGGTGATATGATTGTATGAGTTGCTAGGTAATCCAACTATCTAACTCACTGAGCCACCCAGGCCCTCATATCCAGCCAGTTGTTGTGTATTTAATTATATGAAGTCATGTACATTTTTGTATTTTGTAATGTGTATTCAGTAAGTTGAAAATTACTCATTTGTATCTTTCCTTCTCAAATGAGTTGTGCCAAAACAGGGGGCATTAAGCTGGTATCCCTGTGCATATTATGTCATTTTCTAAAAACCAGGTGTTGTTGAATAAACTAAAGCTATATAAAAAAAATAATAATAATTGTTTCATTTTTTGGTTTAAATGGTCGGTTCCATATATCTTATATTTAAAAAAAACACTAGAAAACATGAGTGCTCGCGAATGGTAAGCAGTTCCTGTTTCGTAAAAGACACGCTCCGTGTAGCTTTTGCTCATTGTCAAACATGACAAAGTCTAGTTGGGGTAGAGGAAAGATAACAATTTATACCTAACACGGAAAAAATATATTGAAATTTGAGAAATGGATATTTCACAATGGTAAAGCAAATTCGTGATGACGAACAAATAAATGTGTAACGAAGATTTCCACTTTAGAGACAAAAGAGGAGCGGTGATTCATCAAGTGCAAGAGAGATACGGTTTAAACACCTGCCATTAGAGGCTACAACAGTGGGGAGTGTCGAGTGCTAATTAGCGGGGATAGCTTGTATAAGAGTGTGAAAAATAAATAACAATAATATTAACACGTTTCAGCAGATTTAAATATAAGAGGAGTGGCGGGTCAGCAATGGTCATATCTATTTGAAATGCAATTTTAATTTTATCATTACTGTTTGAATACCATATAACTGTGAATTCGCTATGATACAATTTTTCGTGAATTTCGTGGGTTGTTTCCAAGCATGAAATTCAGAATTCAGCGAACATGTGTTACCATATATATCTACTTACACTAAGCTGAGATCCATGAATTTACGTTTTCACGAAAATACATGTTTTCCTCAAAATACGAAAATAATACATGATTTCACAATATAATAAAGTATTAGATTGTTTGAGATGACTAGAGAACACATATTATAATGCTGTTGTGTCTGATTGGGCGGTGTTGAATATTTGTCAACGTCAATTACACGACTGATGTCCTCAAACCGTTTACGAAGGCATAATCAACACACATCGTCAATTGAAAACGCAAGGTTATTCGTATTTATCAGAAAATTCTTTATAATAGAGATAGATGTAATGTATTTGAAGATTTGATGACATCAATTATAATTTGATGGTCGCAAATATTAATTTACTGGTTTCGTTGAACTCAATTTGCGACCAGTAAGTCAACAATTAATGCCGGTAATTATTCAAATACAAAACCGTTATCTCCTTATTTTGAATCTTCTTATTACGATTTAACAAGGATATGTTTTATTACTTGAAGAACAGTTTGAAGTTACCAAGAGAATTCGAATAATCAGAAATCGTAAATCGAAGAAGGGCAGCCAATAAAATGGCAAAAAAAGGTCGAAAGCATGATCTACAAAACACTACATTGAAAACAAAAGATTTAGCAAAGCAAATCCGACTGAAAAATCGATCATGAACCAAGTTTCTCCTAAAGGGTAACCATTTCCTGCTCCACAGAGGTGTCGTTATATGTTAGCCTTATACAAAAACTACTTAGTATGCAAACAATGGCTATTACCACTAGAGTTTAATTCGACACATTGACCAGGTGCACTCGATAAGAAATTAGTGTGCCATTATACATATATAGGTTTGAAATTTACAGATCTTTAATAGTGTAATTTATTAAAATAAAGGTCAATATCTCCCAATCATAGGTTAGAGGTTATGGTTATGGTGTTTAACGCCACTTTCAATAATATTTTAGCTATTTCGTGGCAAGTCAATTTTATTGGTGGAGGAAACCGGAATATCGGGAGTAAACCACCGACCTGTCGCAAGTCACTGACGAACTGTAATACCTAATGTTGCATCGAGTACACCTCGCCATTAGTGGGATTCAAACTGATAATGTTATTGGTGAACGGCACTGATTGCATATGCAGTTGTTATTCTAACTACCATATGATCACGACCACGACCGCTACCTCCAAGAATTAGTAACCTTAACCGATATTGGCTATCCTGTTAAGACCCATTAGCTTACCTACTCTTGCAGATCTTGAAATAATTTGATTTTCGAATCTTTTGACTGTGAGCGTATATGATGAAGGTTATTCCAAACACCTTTCATACGCACTAAATTTGATATCAACATTTATATTACACCTATTAACCAATCAAACATTAACAAGCACAATACTCCAAGACTGATGTGTAAATTAATACATAGCGGGTGTTCGAATATACATTTCGTTATCAATTACTAGTTTAACCCCGTCACTTTTTATTAAAGTGCCTGTATCAAACCATGCATTTTAGTAAAGTGTGCGGTCGTGTATAATATGTATTAACGGTTACGATTTTGCCTACTGTGAAATTATTAGTTATCGTGTGGGTCTGAATTTCGTGAATTTCGTGGTTCACTGAAACCACGAAATTGAAAATCCAACGAAATACAATTTTCCCATTTATTATTACCTGTAGTGTTTGAAACCGCGAATTCAAGAACTCATGGATCAATGTATTTTGTAGAAACCACGAACATTGGTGTCACAAAAAAATAAAAAAACAGTATATTTTGTCTACCATTTCGACTTTGAAACTATTCTAGCATTTTTTTTTTTTTTTTCATTTTTGTCTGATACAAGACACAACACTAGACAGCTTGTAATATTATCCAACAATAGTTACATGTTGAAAATAATTAAAATTTGTCTATCACTTTTATGAATGTAAACATCATTCTGTCATTTTTCGAAATTGATTTCATGTCATTGTCAATTTTATGAATGACATCTTGTTGCAAAAAGGAATATTAGGTACAAAGTCGGAGACAGATGTGAGTGTCGTAAACAAATTCATTCAATATACATGTACTAACAGATTATGACTATCTATTCAGACTATTTCATTCATTTTATAGATTAAGCGTATGTAAATGTACTTTTAACTCAATGACTATGTAATCTACAATATATCGCCTTACATTATGAAATATAAGAAAATACTTATATAAACAGGAATGGTCGAATACAACCAGCAGCGACATTCAGAGCCAATCCTTTGTGGTAAACCTCAAACTTTCAAACATAGATACATTAATACGACAACGATGTAAATATAAGTCCATGTAATGTCTGTTATGATTTCCGCATGGAAACGATGCTCGAATCATTGATTTTTACTCCAGTTGTTTGTAGGAGGGCTCATGTCTTCTTTACGTTATTTGTGTTTGCTTGAATATAGTAGTTTCCAAACACATATTGTGTTGTGTTTTTTGTTTTGCTTGTCTTCGTCTTGTGTACCCTATGTTGCCAATTTCTCTAGATTGTCCGTGTTTGATTGCTCCTTCTCTAACGTGTATTTGACTATAGTGGGTTCCCTGTTTGGAGAGTGCTACGTTCCTTGCATGTCTAATAGTACAATGTATATTGCATTGTACTCGCTACACCAAGAAAACATATATTTTTTCCGTTTGTACCCACTTTTTCGTACCTTCCCAGAAGTAATTAAAAGTCGTTGCAATATGATTGGGTTTATCAGGTTGATAGAAATCCAATTCATTTCATACTTTTTCAGGATGTAAAGAATTTATTTAAATCTATACAGAAGAAATACGGTAGTAATGATATAATCGGTACCACGAAGTTTTGACTGTCTCTTGCACGAAAGTATGGAGGGTTGGGCAGGGAAGAAAACAATTTAGCCTTTTGTCGAAGCTACAATACATTTAATTTACGGTTCACCTTACAAGGAGCATATTCTTCTCAAACCACGACTCCCACTATCTATCGTTTACGGTCAGGAGTTACGTATTATAACCCGACGACTTCATTAGAAAAGACGTCCACTAACTGACTCATGGGGACGTGCTTTCTGACCCTATTTAGCACTCGAAGCCTGTCTATAGTACCCAGACTAACAATAGAAAGCGAACACGTCTACCATTTGGCACCTGTGGAAGTGGTAGGCAGCTGTATGGCCCTATTTAGTACTCGAAGCCTTCACTACTATATACTATAGTAGTCCAACTATAGAAAGCAAAGACATATACCATCCACCACCAGGGGACGTCCTAGGCAGCTTTGTGAACCCATCTAGCATTCGCAACCTGTCACTAGTACATAGACCAACACTAGGAATCAAAGACATATACCATCCACCACCAGGGGGCGTGCTAGGCAGCTTTGTGAGCCTATCTAGTATTCAACCTGTCACTAGTACATAGACCAACACTAGGAATCAAAGACATATACCATCCACCACCAGGGGACGTCCTAGGCAGCTTTGTGAACCCATCTAGCATTCGCAATCTGTCACTAGTACATAGACCAACATTAGGAATCAAAGACATATACCATCCACCACCAGGGGACGTCCTAGGCAGCTTTGTGAACCCATCTAGCATTCAACCTGTCACTAGTACATAGACCAACACTAGGAATCAAAGACATATACCATCCACCACCAGGGGACGTCCTAGGCAGCTTTGTGAACCCATCTAGTATTCGCAACCTGTCACTAGTACATAGACCAACACTAGGAATCAAAGACATATACCATCCACCACCAGGGGGACATCCTAGGCAGCTTTGTGAACCCATCTAGCATTCGCAACATGTCACTAGTACATAGACCAACACTAGGAATCAAAGACATATACCATCCACCACCAGGTGACGTCCTAGGCAGCTTTGTGAACCCATCTAGCATTCGCAACCTGTCACTAGTACATATAACAACACTAGGACTCAAAGACATATACCATCCATCACCAGCGGACGTCCTAGGCAGCTTTGTGAACCTATCTAGTATTCGTACCCAGACCTACAATTGAAAACTCATATTGACGTCATCCCAAGATACCGGGGTATCACACCTTTTGCCTAATTTACCACCTGTCATCTTATAGTTACTTCGTTTGATGATGCTAAAATAATGGACAAGAAAAGCAGGTGTAAAAATGGATGACGAACATTTTTATTATGTCTGAATTGATTTGATTTGATTTTGATTTTTGTTGTTTTTACGCCACTTTCAGCAACATTTTAGCTATATCATGGCCACCGGTTTTAGTGGTGGAAGAAGTCAGAGTACCCGGAGAGAACCACCGACCATGGGCAAACAACCTGTAAGCATTATCACTATCGGCTGCGAGTCGAGTGCAACCTTTTTGTAATTAACAAAGCCGTATTGGTGATATGCTTTTATGAGTTGTTAGGTAATCCAACTACCTAACTGATCGAGCCATCCGGGCCCCTTGTCTTGATTGGTATTGGATTATTCCTTATTATTAATGATAATGAAAATTCTGAATGTGTTAATCGTAACAAGACGGAAGCAATTTAGCGGAGTTGCCTGGAACAGCTTCTGTCAGATAAACAATCATCGTGAGGGTTTTCTGGAGCATCATAATTATCAAATAAACCGAAGGGGTAATCAAGAATGGACAATTCAGAGATACTGGATGAACACAGGTGGTTATCAAAGGGTAGATATCCAATTTAGTGCGCACGATGCGTCATCAGACGGCGCTCAAAATCGAAAGATTGCAAAGCCAAGCATTTTAATGCTTTTGGAGCAATAAAACCAAAGGGCCTAAACAGGATAGTCAAAATCTACTTAGATCACATATGTTTGAGGGAGGAGAACTTTAGTTTGGCCACCTAATGTTTGAGGGAGGAGAACCTTAGTTTGGCCACCTAATGTTTGAGGGAGGAGAACTTTAGTTTGGCCACCTAATGTTTGAGGGAGGAGAACTTTAGTTTTGTTAATAATTACATTATTTAGGAACTGTAAATTTCAGTAATAAATCTATCTAAGAAACAATGTCAGTGCAGCAGTACTGTCTACTGGTCGGGTGATACCCTCGGGGACTAATGGTCCACCAGTAGAGATATCGACCCAGTGATAGCAATATCACCGTACATATCACTTGTAATGCACACGACGAGTTTCAGGGCTTTCAATATTTCTCAAGTCTACCAGTACTTCACCGTTTACAGGCGGCACATTGTGTTATGGCTTGAACAATTTATATGAATATCTGATACAACACTGTTTAAAAACAGGAGGCATCAATCACCATTTCTGGCGGGTAAAAGTACATGGTATCGCCTCTTATTGGAAGGCCTGCCCGTTCTTAGAATAACCTTCGCCAGATACGCTCTAAATCGAAAGATTGGAATGCCTAATAATTTAAAGT
>MJUT01058812.1:40495-51174 GCA_002080005.1 Gigantidas platifrons | reverse complement strand
TTGCGCAGGCTCTTGAATATTCTTGCTCCCAAATACTTATATATTAATAAATTATTTATTTTTCAAATATCTTTTGACTGTGAGTGTATTCAGTTACAGTTACAGTGTATTTCAGAAACACCTTGCTCGCACTAAATTAGGTATACAGTGGAACTTGTGCAATCCGACAGCCTGTGACATCCGACAAAAATGTATGGTCCCAAAGTATTTCTGTTAACTAAATAAAACCTGAGATTTCAGACATTCTGTACAATCTGACACATTTCCCTGGTCCCTTGGTGTGTCGGATTACACAGGTTCCACTGTGTAGGTTTTTATTACAATACGTGGCAACATGTGTGTGCACTCGAAGATCCTATGACGAGCGTGTTTATGGTACATGATAACTTTACACTTTAATATAAGGCTACATGTTGTCGAGCGTTTTAGTACACTAATTGTAAATTCACACGCAACCCCGATGGATGCAGCGGGGAAATGGATAGCACATTCGCATCGAGTGCGCTCGATCGTGAGTTTGGATTCCTCCAATACTTATTTTGAATTGAGATATTTCTATATATTTTGCAAACATAAATCTGAATACGCGAGGTCATAGGTCAAGGGCAATACTATTTCTTTATAACCATAAAATCAAACGATGACGGTATTAATAAAGTAATTATACAAGAAACATACGTAACATATGTCACTAAGCTAAACGTATCCAAAGAGACAGTCAGTGATTGTTGCTTAACGCCAATTCAGCAATTGTTCAGCTATATCATGGCGAGAACAAGTTAATTTCAATGAAATGATGATGAGATCCACTTTGTTCTAGACCAACACGTTGATTTTCATAGTGCTAGCTCACTGAAACAACAGTCCGCGGATAAACATGTTGCTCTACTCGGACATATTATTCTGATTCCGAGGCAACCAGTCTTTGCTCTCTCTCTCTCTCTCTTTAATGCTGCGTACTTAGCGGAGAATCAACAAATACCAGTCTTAGAGTCTTTGGTATGAAACGACCGGGGCTCGAACCCATGATCCACCACACTCGCGGCGACCATGCCAACTCTCCAAAGAGATACAATAGTGTTTTAACGCCAAGGATGCAATATGTCAGCTACTTGTACATTTATATTCATGACGGGAACAAGCTTACAAGTACTGAATGATATACATGTACTTGATAAAGATGCCAGCAATTTGATGGAGGTACAGGGGTAAGCTTAGATGATCACGTCAATTCAGGATGTAATGAATAGGGTAGAACAATATCATGTTGCAACAGACCATTTTTAGCAAACTGTTGCTATTTTATATGAGATTAGGGGATTGTGGATTTATTTGAACTATTTTTCAGTTATATCTTGGCGGAGGAAACCGGAGTACTATAGCTGTAACAAGTCTTCTGATTTGCGCAATGGTCTGCTACATGCATTACACTCGAAGCACCCATTTCTCCTGTTTTCATGGCAGACTGTGTATTGGAATAAACGACAAAACATTCCAAGCCTATCATCAATACAGCGTGTGTTCGCGCCCGGCTTTGTAAATTACAAAAAGGGTGCACTCAACTCGCAGCCGGAAGTGATAAAGTTAGCAAGTTGCTTGCCCATGGTCGGTGATTCTCTCCGGGTACTCCGGCTTCTTCCACTACTATAACTGGTCACCATGATATAGCTGAAATATTGTTGAAAGTTGCATTAAACACCAAAAATCAAATCAAGCCAAAGACAAAACATTCAAAAGCCAAATAATTTACATATTTTGGGAGCAATTACACCAAATGGGTCTAAACGCGGTAGTCAAAAACGATTAAAAACATACAAACTAGGTACTGTTACATGTACTTTACCATCTGGGGCTCTCTAGGGGTTAACAATATACTTAAATATACTTAAAATATCCAAAAATACATGAAAGTGGGTGGTAAATTGCCTACTTCAATGTTATTTATTATTATTGTGACGTCAATATAACAACAACAGCTTGGTTGCGGGTAGAAAGTCAGTTCTTTGATGTCACTCTTATCACGGTAATAAAACACAGATGTTGCTTTAAACAAAACAAAATTAACTTACTTCTGTTTGACAATCTGTTTGTATTTTACGTCATATATCATTATAAGTATGATCATATTGGTACAAATTAAAAGATATTAATATATGATATAAATATTGTATTTTTTTTATAGGAATATTGATGAATTGTACTTTATCCGTATAATTTCAAATATTTATTTAAACATATTGTTTTGCGACTCATTTTCGTGACGCAACGATATAGATGAAATACGCAAAAGCTTGCATTAAAAACCAATCAATCAATCAACCTGAATTTACTGTTATATGAATAGAGTCAAACTAGATCAGGAGGTCACCTCTATTAAGCAGTCACCTGTATTAAAAAGTCACCATGTACTTGTCCTATCATATACATTTTCAAATGAATTCTCTCTCTTTTAAAAGGTCACTTTTTTTTGCCCCAAAGGTGACCTCTAAAATGTCATTTATTTTTTCTTAGGAGGACAGTGTTTTTTCTTAGGAGGACAGTGTTTTTCAACAGATTTACTAACATCAACAAACCGAACAACTAATTAGAAAAAGACCATGGAATTTCAGGTCCTGGAAATGAACAACACAATAGCAACATTAAAATCGTTAATGAGAGCTCAATTTCCCTTGTCTAGAGTGAGTGAGTGAGTGAGTGAGTGAGTGTTCAGCTATATCATGACGAGAACAAGTTAATTGTCAATGAGATGATGATGAGATCCACTTGTACTGTATTAAGGAACTGTAAATATAATTAATACCGGTAAATAAATCTAATAAATTATATCAGAGTCGAAAAGCTGAATACTGGCCGGATGATACTCTTTGGGACTAATAGTTCACCAGCAGACATGTTAACCCAGTGGTAGTAATAAAAACGTAGATATCTAATTTAGTGCCGACGTTTCTGGATTAGCCATCATCAGATACACATAAAGTCAATAGAATGGAGCGCCAGATAATGCATAAGCATAGTCAAACCTGTATTAAGCGGTCACCTCTGGGACAAAGACAAAGTGACCTTATAAGACAGGTGACTTCTTAAAAGAGGTTCAATTCATATGAAATGGTCTGTGACTAGACAAGCAACATGCGACCTTTTAATGCAAGTGGTTGCCTAATAGATGTGACCGCATGTGCACGTTTGACTGTATATGGCTGCACGGAAACTACGCATAATATCAACAATTCACCTAAGGTCAGCTATACCCTAGACAGGAGAACCTTGGTCTTAGTGCACCGAAGGTCAACTATACCCTAGTGAGGATAACCTTGGTCTTATATTCATCATATTACTTACGAACTTAATATATATATATATTTATATATCTAATAACATATCGCATTAAATAACGTATGATTCATGTAAAAGTGCAAAATAGCAATTGTCTAATTGTCACGATTTTTAAGCCGTAGGTATTCTCTAGCATATTATTTTGACGGAAACAATGTTATTCAATTAGAAATATCCATAAAAGTACAGTGTGACCTTACAATTCTTACAAAGAGTACGTCCGTCTAGCTAGTTATTTGACAACTGTGCATTCTTTCGCCTATAACATAAGTTATTTACGTTCCTATCCGTAGATATGGAGATTTTAACACCCTGAAGTAGCAAAGTACATCATGAGGCGTAGCAGAATGGTGTACAGACTACTGAAAGGTGTTAAAACTCCAAATTTACGGACATGAACGTAAATAACGAATTTATTCACAGTTATAGTAAAAAATAAGACATGTTGGACCTCGGTGGACCACGTAAAAGTGACGTTTTCTTTGTTGTTGGAAAGAATAAGTAAAACACATGAAAGTTTTGAGTATTTTTACCTGATATAAGGTACTACCTTTGGTAGAACACTAAAGTTGATCAAATTAACAGCTTTATATTCAATATATGACCAAAATCAACTAAATTTGACCTCGGCACACAACGTCGCAAGCTTTGACGTCATATATTATCCCGGTTTTGAAAATTATTACAACTTTTGATTGGTTAAATGGCTAGTTACACCCGTTAATATGGCCTAGCAACAACCGGGAATATTGTTTTTTCTTTTTTTTTCCCCCGGTTTTAACCAATCAAAAGTTGTTATAATATTCAATTCGGGACTAATGTAGTATATTATCTGGAATATATCTCCCAACACAATTGTATGAAACTGTTATCATCCCAATGAGTCAATGAACGCAGCCATTGATATAAAAAAGTGTAAAGAAATGTCGAGTCAGAAAACAGGTAAATATATCATTCATAGGGACCATCATGGTCGTGATCGTATGATAGTTGGATTCACAACTACCTATGTAATCGGTGCCTAACTACCAGTAACGTTGTGAGTTCGAATTCCTCTTATGGTGAGGTGTACTCGATTCAACAGTATGTGATAAAGTTTGTCAGTAACATGCAACAGGTCTCTGATGTTCTCTGTACTACGGTTTCCTCCTGATCATCACGATATAGTTGAAATATTATTGAACGTGGCGTTAAACATCATAAATATAACACTAAATATTCATGTAATAGTCTAGTCCATGTTATGGTCTGAGGACAGTCCGCATATTTTAATATTAGTAACTATTGTTTTTTTTGTTTTTTTTGCAATAAACACATTAAACTTACATTGTATTCATATTTTTGAGAGTATACTGCCTTTTCATGTTGATATTGGTTTAATTTGCAATTTGCAGGAATAACCCGTCGCGAAAGGTACTGTAATTTGTTTCCATGTTTACTCTTTTTCATAGATTAGAGGGGTTGTGATCGTACAGTAGTTGGATATACAACAACATGTGCAATCAGTGCCTATTACCAAAACAGTTGTGAGTTCGTGTTCGCCCATGGCGGTGCATACTCGATATTAACAGCATTATGTCATAAAGTTTGTCAGTGACTTGCGACAGATCGATGGATATCTCCAAGTACTCAGCTTTCCTCCACCAATAACACTGGCTGCATCGGTATAATGAACAACTGTTGAAAGTGGCTTTAAACACCATAACCCTATATTAATATTGTTTCTTTTGCATATCTTATGTTGAGAATGTTATTTGGCTACATGTGTACACAGGTCGGCCAAACTATGTGATGCAGCCTGGTCGAAATTACTAGATGACTTAGTCCTGCTCTCGTCATGTGCTGCTCACTTGGCGTTAAAGAACAATAATTGAAAGGGTTATTCAAGAAACGCTTTGTATTAAATTGGATATTTTCGTTTTTATTGATCACATTGCAATTAATGAATTGATAAAACGGTATGCGAATCGAATCTTGAATTTTCCATCATCGAATTCGGAGTACCGTTTAATAAAATTGCAGGAGAAATAATTTAACACACAGAGTGGTGTTCAAGACATATTGTCAAGTGTTTCTATTCTGTTTGTCTTCGCCTTGTATACTCTATGTTACCAGTTTTTCTGGATTGTCCATTTTTGATTGACCTTTCGGTATTCTCTATCGTTAACAGTTGTACTTTTAATGAAAATAGATCGCACGTACTATTATAAATTGACCCGCTGTATCTTCTAAAGTATATTTGTATATGTTGACATTTTCCTGGAATTTTGATTTTCTCATTAATTGATACTTGTTCTAGAATGACGTAATTTTTGACAACTAACCTTCGGAACTTAGGGTTCGTGTTGATCAATCTTTAGTATGCTCTGTAATATTTCTAGATCATTTTGTGTCCTTTTGTCTGTTTTGATTTTGTCTTCTCCTTTTCGTTCGCCTTTACACTTGGATTTCAGTTTCCCCTACACATCTGGTGGTCTTCTGCAGGGCATCCACAGGTCTATAAAACTTCTCCTGGAGGGTTGTTGAGTTTTGAGTTGGTCAATCCATTGTCTGTCACCCTTCTATGTACGACTTATTTGGTATCTTAAAACTTTTTTGAAAAGGAAAATCATTCTCCAACAGCATTTGTATATTATATCTTTGTTTACTCTACCGGGGTTTCTCAACATTTCAATTAAATTAAATTCAAAGTTTTATTTAAAGTCGATACATATAGCATACATATAAGACAAGCTCTAATGAGCTTCTAAAATCTACTATATAACAAAACAACACATACAAATGTACAATCATGCATACAAACATATCAAATAAAAATATACCTCAATTTTTACAGTTCACATACACACAAGATACAAAGCAGATATCAACTGAACAAAAGCAAGCTAAAAATAAGAGGTTCGTGCATTTAAGCAAACATTTTTTTTTTTTAAAGGCATGAACATTTAGATATAAAAGGTCATCTGCATGAACTGCACTGGCATGATCTGCCGTTCCATGTTCGAATTAAATTTTCAAAATGTTCTAATGATGTTTCTTGTCTCAAATGATTAGGCAGCTCATTCCAGATTAATGCAGCAATATACCGAAAGAATTTAAACCATTCATTCCGTTGTCTTCATATATAGCTTTCTTAATAAGAAAATACAGTATTTTTTTTCGAATCTTTTGTTTTGCATCTTCACATTCGGAATATTATTTTAATAAAACCGAAAAAAAAATACATTAAATAACAGATGTACTTTCGATGACATTAAAAAAAAACAGACCACACGGACTATATGTTTGACCTTGTTTCATCCAATCAATACACCTGCTAATAGTACAATGTCTGCGTTCGAATTTGTAATTAACTACATGTACATAGATAACAGGTCGAGTCAGCTACACACACATCTGATTGATTTAATGATATTTAAGATCAATTTCTGATATATTTATTATGATTGAAATGTCATAATTGTGTCATATGTTAATTCGTTTGACAAACAATGAAATCTGAAAACATATAGATTCCCTTAACCAATGAAATAGTAATAACCTCTTATTTCAGATTTTGCTTGCACCGTCGTTCAACTACCGTGGCTTTCACCTCTTTAAATAGAGTCAATATTATAGCATTTTCTAAGATAACGCTGCTCGATTTACATGTAAAGGCTGACATTTTACTATCATGTGGAAAGCACTTGCATGGCCGCATCATTTAGGTCAGAAGTGAGGTTTGGGCCCATAAAATTAGCCTAGCACCGGAACTTTTCTTTATTAAAGTCCCAGTACCAAGCTAGGAAATTGAGTGGTCATGTATTTGTGTGCTAAAGGTATCAATTTTGCACATTGTAACGACTTTTCTATTGTATTTTGGAGATTTCCGACAGTGTGCTATGTTTTTTTTGTTTTTTTTTTCCTTTCATTATTGAGCTTTGACCACTACACCACCGCTGCTCTCTAAATAAACAGAAATAAGTCTTAATAAGGATCTTCAGATGGTCACTCCTGAACAATACTTTACAAAATATATATATATTTATATATGTAATCATAAATAAAGGACAAGAGTAACACGACGGATGCCACAGGTGGACTAGGAACTGCTTCATCTTTTCATGCATCTGAGTTCATCCCCATCTACTTCTTGGCTTAGTATTGCTCAATAGTTAATTTTCTGTGTGGTATGTTGTTGACGATTACTTGTCATTAAATGTCCCTGTTCTTTTGGTCATTGAATTGTGTGTTCTACATAATTCACCTTCTTATTCCCCATTCGTATCTCCTAGCTTTTCTTAATAACAATTTAGTCAGGCACTTTACTCCTGTACACATGTACTATACAATACCACAGATGTCGGGTAATGTATATTTATCATATTGCCTCAAGCCGTTAGACTTTCACGGCGAGGTGTACTCAACACAACATTATGTGATAAAGTTTGGCAGTGACATGCGACGGGTCGGCTGTATTCCCCAGATCCTCCGGTGTCCTCCACTAATAAAACTGACCGCCACGATAAAACTGCAATATTGTTGAAAGTGGTCTTAGACACCATAAACCACAAGCCTGTTAGATTTTCTATTTGTAAAGACAACCGCATATAAATGTGTACATGCAATATAGTCACACTAACTAATTATGTGGGTTTGAGTACATTTGCACACGATCACTTGATTTCTTTGACGCAAATCAATGTATGGCTTAAACTGTTTAAGGTAGGGTGAATACGAGACAGGGGTCCGGGTGGCTCAATGAGTTAGGTCGCTGGATCTAACAACTCATACAAGCCTATCACCAATACGGCGTGGGTTCGCGCCCAACTTTGTAAATTACAAAAAAGGGTGCACTCGACTCGCAGCCGCAAGTGATAAAGTTTACCAGTTGCTTGCCCATGGTCGGTGGTTCTCTCTGGGTACTCCGGCTTCCTCCACCACTAAAACTGGTCGCCATGATATAGCTGAAATATTGTTGAAAGTGGCGTTAAACACCAAAAATCAAATCAAATCAAATCAAATCTGAATACGAGACAATATGGACAATTCCTTGTATGTACTTTTATTGAAATAATTGTTGGTTCTTTTCAATTGGAGCTGTAAATGATTATCGCGTGTACTTTGTATAACATGATAGCGAAAGCAAGTGCTATATTTAAATATCAACATTCAATCAATCATAATATGAACTACTTCTTTTTTATGTTGGACACCACTACGTAAACGATCGTAGAAAAGTACAAAAAAACAAAATAGCATTGTCTTTCATGAGAACGTCATCATCTCTGCAGTGATATTCAATCATGGACAGCCTTGTACGATAAAATGACTGACACAGAAACGTCAATCTATGTTTAATGTGTGAATATTTATCACTGAAAACACACAAATCTAAAATAAAATGTACTTTTGACTATGTAAACAAAATATCAGATGACTCAAGCCATGTGCTGTATTGCTAAGATTACTCTAATATCCTAATATCCCCAATCTTAATATATAAAATTCTGACGAATGCAACACAGTAGTTTTCTTGAATCTTTGATTTTTGCATCTCCACATTCGGAATTTTTGTGTAATCATTTTTCTAGATCTAACTGAAGAAGAAATAAATTAGTTACACGATCTTTAGTTGTATGTGTATGGTTTATATATCGTTGTTTTTCCCTTTGTCATCTTTCTTTTGGCCATTGTCACGGTTGGTTTGCTACGTCACACGCACGGATACTTGAACATCGCCTCGAGGTAGGTTTATGCAGTTGTACAATTTAAAAAATTGAAAACTAACAAAACCAAGTAGTTCACCGAAGGGCCCACAGTTTTGCAAAAACTTCTGTACAGTTGAATGGGTTTTGTGTGAACGGTATCATTGCCTAGAATTTTAACTGTACAGAAGTGTTTGCAAAACTGACGGGTTTCCACGCAATGAATGTATGCTAACAATGAAGTCTGATATGTGGGCCCTTCGACGAACTACTTGGTTTTGTTAGTTTTCCTTTTTCTAAATTGTATAACTGCATAAACCTACCTCGAAGAGACGTTCGCGATGTTTAAGTATCCGAGCGTGTGACGTAGTAAGTCACCCGTGTGACGTAGTAAGCCACCCGTGTGACGTAGTAAGCCACACGTGATTGTGTTGTCTGTACCTCAGTTTACGGATTCTGATTATCACGTTAAATAACAGTCTTACTTTCGATGACATTAAAAACATAAGAAACAGATCACACGGACTATATCTTTCATCTTTTTATCCAATCAATACACTTGTTAATAGTACAATATCTGCGTACTTATTTCTAATTAACCACATAGGTTAAAGGTCGAGACTAGTATACACATATCGGATTGATTTAATGACATTAAACATCAAATTCAAATATATTTATTATGATTGAAAAGTAATAACTATGTCATATTCTAAATTCCTTTGACAAAACATGACATCTAAAGATCTTTACATTCCATTAATTAATTTTTTTAAAGATACACCATCGTTTTCTTGTCGTCCCCTTAACGCCATATAGGACATTTCGGTGCAACAGATTAGCTTGATCCCGTCACTTTTCATTGAAGGGCCCGTACCACTCAAGGAAAGTGAGCGGTCGTATAGTTGTGCCTCAAGGGTTTTGATTTTGCCACTATCTACGATTTTGGAACGGTTCAGACAGTGTGGTATATTTGTGTTTGTTTTTAAATTTTATTACTGGACTTTGACCATTACACTGGATAACATATATATAGCAGGAGGTTCGTGTTTCTCGTGTTTTTAGCCTTGTGTGTTGTCCTAGTATAGCAGGAGGTTCGTGTTTCTCGTGTTTTTAGCCTTGTGTGTTGTCCTAGTATAGCAGGAGGTTCGTGTTTCTCGTGTTGTTAGCCTTGTGTGTTGTCCTGGTATAGCAGGAGGTTCGTGTTTCTCGTGTTTTTAGCCTTGTGTGTTGTCCTAGTATAGCAGGAGGTTCGTGTTTCTCGTGTTTTTAGCCTTGTGTGTTGTCCTAGTATAGCAGGAGGTTCGTGTTTCTCGTGTTTTAGGCTTGTGTGTTGTCCTAGTATAGCAGGAGGTTCGTGTTTCTCGTGTTTTTAGCCTTGTGTGTTGTCCTAGTATAGCAGTAGGTTCGTGTTTCTCGTGTTTTTAGCCTTGTGTGTTGTCCTAGTATAGCAGGAGGTTCGTGTTTTTCGTGTTTTTAGCCTTGTGTGTTGTCTTAGTATAGCAGGAGGTTCGTGTTTCTCGTGTTTTTAGCCTTGTGTGTTGTCCTAGTATAGCAGGAGGTTCGTGTTTCTCGTGTTTTTAGCCTTGTGTGTGTCCTAGTACAGCAGGAGGTTCGTGTTTCTCATGTTTTTAGCCTTGTGTGTTGTCCTAGTATAGC
>MJUT01058812.1:26136-37836 GCA_002080005.1 Gigantidas platifrons | reverse complement strand
TCACCCGTGCTTACCCTTTACCAGCGCCTAAGTTCACCCGTGCTTACCCTTTACCAGCGCCTACGTTCACCCGTGCTTACCCTTTACCAGCGCCTAAGTTCACAGGCGGTCGTCGTGCTCGTCGTTTTTGTTTTCTGTGTTGTGTTGTATGTTTTTGTCTTGTGTGCCCAAACTCATACAAGCCTATCACCAATACGGTGTGGGGTCGCGCCCGTCTTTGTAAATTACAGAAAGGGTGCACTCGATTCGCAGCCACAAGTGATAAAGTTTACCAGTTGCTTGCCCAGGGTAGGTGGTTCTCTCCGGCATCCTCCACCACTAAAACTGGTCGCCATGATATAGCTGAAATATTGTTGAAAGTGGCGTTACAACTCCAAAAAAAAAATCTATTTACGGCTCCTTTTGGTATCTTAATACTATTTTTATATGGCCTGTCATTCGTAACATTTGTTTATCATATTCTTTGTTTACTCTATCGGGATTTCCCAAACTTCCCTTGTTTTTATATTTAAAATTCAGTAGTTTTCTCGAATCTTAGATTTTTGCATCTTCACATTTGGAATATTTTTTTAATGAAACCTAAGAAGAAGTGAATTAAATAACAATTGTACTTTTGGTGCCATTAGAAACAGACCACATGGACTATTTGATTGACATTTTTTTTCATCCAATCAATACACTTGTTAATAGTACAATATATGCGTACTTATCTGTAATTAACCACACACGTTAAAAGTCAAGTCAGCTACACACATATCTGATTGATTTAATGACATTTAACATCAAATTCAGATATAGTTATGATGATGGAAAAGTAATAAATATGTCATATTTTAATTCGTTTGACACACAATGGCATCTGAAGACATTTAGATTACAATAATCAATAAAGAATCCAATACCTACTGTTTGTCTACCTCTTAGATATTCGGAATCTGTTTGTCCCGTCGTTCTCTTACCGTCCATTTCACCTGACTGAGAGCCATTCAAGATTATAGCGTTTCCTATAATATCGCTGTTAAGATATTATTTGACGGCTGGCAATGCATTACTATACGGATAACATTTGAAAGGCTGATTCGTTTTACTAAGAGTGAAGGTTTGGGCTCATAAGATTAATGTAATCCGTTCATACATTTGTGTGTTAAGGTACACTTCAGGTAAAATTTTATCTGCTCGTTTAATTTTCTTATTTTTTTCGCAGTGTGTTTGAATATATCCAATAATAAATATCAAAATTTTAACAAATTTTAACAAATTCCAACCAACAGACTCAGAGCTATAAATTCACTAGCCACATAGCAGTTTTTCTTTTTGTGGTTTTGATCACCGAGATACTTGAAATCTGCATACAAACATCATATGATCAAAACGTTCAACTGATTTTAAAGAGTTATCTCCCTGTAGTGATAGGTACCACCTTAAGTGTATAAATTTGGCGTCTTTCTATGATTTTTCTATTGTATTTTAGAAAGTGTCCGAAAGTGTTATATTTCTTTTGTTTTCATTTTATTACTGGACCTTGACCAATACACTGGACAACACAATATTTATCACACATATAGCAGGATATGTCTCCTGACCAGACTATGTCAGTTTATTCTTAAGTAATGAAAGGGTGCTTTAAAAAGAGAGCGTAAAGATACCAAAGGGTAATCATGATCCGTAAATCGAAGAAGCAACAGACAATACAATGCAATGACCAATTGAAAAAGGACACAATACAAAACAACGATATACAAAACACTACACAGACAACTAAGTATTGTTTTATCTTGATTTGTACACAGGTTTGTCTACGTTATATTGAAAAGAACTTGCCTTACACAACCGAGCAGGGCTCGGGTGGATCAATTAGTTAGGTCGTTGGATCTAACAACTCATACAAGCCTATCACCAATACGGTGTTGGTTCGCGCCCAGCTTTGTAAATTACAAAAAAGGGTGCACTCGACTTACACCCGCAAGTGATAAAGTTTACCAGTCGCTTGCCCAGTGTCGGTGGCTCTCTCCGGGTACTCTGGCTTCCTCCACGACTAAAACTGGTCGCCATGATATAGCTGAAATATTGCTGAAAGTGGCGTTAAACAGCAAAATTCAAATTCAAATTCACAACCGGGCATAGCAACTACCAGCTACCGGGCTCAAGACGAGTACTGTAATCACTACACGACTGCAGATGCCTCTAAATAAAAAAATAAAAGAAAGAAGTCCTAATATTATATTCAGACGTTCTTTACAGTACAATACTTTAATAAAATATCATATACATGTAATCATAAACTAATCTGCCAATTTCGGTTTTCTCTAACGTTAATTTAATGACAAGAGTAACACGACGGTTGCCACTAGTGAAGCAGGAAATGCTAACCTTTCCGGAGCACATGAGCTCACCCTCATTTCTTAGCTGCTCAATTGTTTGTTTTCTGTGTAAAATGTTGTCCACTATTGCTTTTTATTATGTCCCCGTTCTTTTGGACATTCATTGTTTTGTGTGTTCTACGTAATGCGGCTTCTTATTCCTCCATTCGTATCTCCTAGCTTTTTTTAATAACAATTTAGTTAGACACTTTACTCCTAATACACATGTACTACACAATACCACATATTGATCACATGGCCTTAAGATGTTAGACTTTCTATATATAAAGACAACGCATGTAAAATTGTACATGCAATATAGTCACACTACCTAGTTTTGTGGGTTTTAGTTCATTTCCATGCGGTCACGTGATTCCGTTGACGTATATGCAGTTCCATTATATAATGTTCATTATAAGAGGAACATGAGATAAGAGGGACAATTTCGTGGATGTTCGTTTAATGAAATCATTTTTGGTTCTTTTCAAAAGTATTTATCGCGTGTACTGTGTACAACATTATAACGAAAGCAGGTCCTATATATAATCATCAACAATCAATCAATCATAATATGACCTACTTTTTTCTATGTTGGAGACCATTTCGTAAAAGATTGTAGAAAAATAAAATAAAGCAACAACAAAAGAACACTGTCCTTTATGATAACTTCATCACCCCTGCAGTGCTATCATGGACAGCCTTGCGTGATAAAAGGAAGGAGAAAGAAACGCCAGTCTATTTTTAATGTGTGAATAATTATCACTGAAAACACATAATTCTTTAAAAAAAAATGTACTTTTCATTATGTAGAAAATGTCAGATGACTCGAGCCATGCGATGTATTTCTAAAAATTTATTGTTTATATATTAATAATTTATCAAACGAGCGCAATAAACCTGTATAATCGATGTCTTTGAGCTTAAAGAAGGCAACAGTGATAAAATAGGCATATCGTAATATTGTACGAATCATCTATTCAACATGATAAACTTACATTCTGAATTTTAACGTGAGATAATACCGAAAGGGCATTACAAAAAATGGACAACCCAGATAAACTGGCAACCAACGATAAATTAAAAAAAAACAACAAAAACGTATGTGCTTGAAAATCATTATAGGAAAGAAAACACAAATAACGTAAATATGACGTAATCCCTCCTATAAACAACGATCATAGTTGTTATGTTGAAATCGTCATGGACATCACAACGTAAAGACACAAAGTAGGACAACACAATATTTTTTAAATGGGCATCACGTACACAAAATGTATCCCACCAAAAAAACGGGGATGAGCTTACGTGCTTGCGAATTGCATTGACACTTTGAAGCCGCTTACTTTTCGCGAACACCTGAGTTTATTCCCGGTGATTTGGTGTGGTTGGTGCCTGTCTATCGTTTTCAATTTCCGTGTTCTTTTGAATTTGTGATTGTTTTGTTTGTCTTTCCCCTGTGTCTTGTGTACCCAATATGGTGTCAGTGTCTCTGTATTGTCCATTATTTTTTAATTTGCATCTTCAGTTTTTATCTAAAGTTTGTTTTCTAAATGTATATTTTCAACGATTTCGGGTAATTAGGATTTTCAAATTATTACCTGTTCAATCTTTTTTTTTCAATCTTAGCTTAAAAAATACAAATGTAGTACGATTGTCTCAGTGTGCATGGCGCTTTTCTTGCATACCCTTCATTATGTATTATGTACTCTCATAGTACATGTAGTAATGTAGAGAGCGGGGGGGGGGGACAAAATTCTTTGGGAAAAAAGCAATCCAATGGAACTAAACGGAATTGTCAATACCCGCTGATGTCACCTATGCTTGGGAGAAATAGACCATATGTATGAATAAATTGCATCATTCATGAACTACAAAGCCGTCCAATTATTCTTATGTGACAATATAAACTCTTGTAACACTGGCTGAGTCTCCAAGCATCCATCCCCTTGTTTGCATATTTTTACTTGAGTAAGTTGAACTTAAATTTATCGTAGTAATGCAATTTATTTTAAAATAATTCCAAAAATAACATCAAACGAACAAATATATATCTACCTATCGTCCCATATGATAGACCTCATAAATGGCACGCCATAGACACGTATAACGATGGCATATTAGGTGTAATCTTAGGACAGGCGCAAAAAATGTGGTGGGATTAAACCTCATTACAGGATAAAAAAAAACGCCCGTTTATAGTTGACTATCAAACGAGAAAGCATATTTACACCAAAAAAATGAATACATTTCACAGATTCACTTCCACTCTCATATAATAGAACTCATAAATGACACGCCATAGATACGCATAACGATGGCATTTTAGGTGTAATCTTAGGACAGGCGCAAAAAATGTGGCGGTAGTAAGTCTCACGACAGGATAAAAAAAACGCCACTTAATAGTTGACTATCAAACGAGAAAGCATATTTACACCAAAAAATAAATAAATTGGACAGATTCACTTCCACTCTCAAAGACCACACACTATCGTAAACTAAAAACACGGACAGCACAATAAAAAAGTCAATGAATGTTCGTAGTTAACTGAGAATGTAGAATCTGTTGGTTAAATACCATTATTTAAGAAATAAATCATGGAAGCCAGAATGTGTTTTGAGTTTTAACATGGATTGGCGGATGTAATTATTTTATATCGAGCCAGAGGAGAGGAATACAATTTACTAATATCCGCCAATCCATGTTAAAACTCAAAACACATTCTGGCTTCCATGATTTATTTCGATTCTGATATGTCTAAGAGTACAAATACGGTAGTATGCTTTGATTGGAAGACGGTAATTTATATTTACGTTTGCGGAAAGTGTCGCACACAATTTATGCTGCAAAGTTCGAGCAGACGATAATTCATCAGCATGTACATTTACGACGGAAAAGTCAGTTACATGTAATTTGCGAATGAGATTATAACATCGATAAATCACTCGTTTGTCTACAAAGCGAAAGAAAGACGTCAAGTTTGAATCGTAGGACAAAGAAATCAGAAATGATAAGTCTTGTAATTTTTTTTTTTTACAATTAGCTATCAACATCTCATGAAATTAATGGTCTTTATTCGAGATTAGAATAAATATGTTGGAACTAAAAACACGAACATAAAAACACAATGTATATAATTTACTGTGCACGATGCGCATCTGCAATAAACTTTATCAGAAATAAGAAACGTTTGAAGAGAGTAAAGGTGCAATATAAAGCCGTACAAAGAAGGACAGACAATACAATGGACAAAAGATAAAGACACAGACAACTAAAGATCGACTAACACGAACCCCATCTGACCCCGGGTGTGAACCCAGGTGTTTCAGAAGGCTAAGCAATTCCTGCTCCACTAGTGGCATCCGTCATGTTATATTACTCTTATTACAATGTACACTTATATTCAAATACTTGGAAAGGCCAGGAATTTGAAAAAAATATGTTGGGGGAACTTAAACATGGTTAATTAATTCAATTAAATATTGAATATAAAATAGTACTATGATATGGAATTAACTATAAATGTACATATTGAATTCGTTGTTAGACTTCCTAGGTCTACAAGCCGATTGCCCATATATTTAGCAATGAACACCCGTCTCAAAGAACCAAATATAGTCGCTAAATTGAAGAATTTCAGAATAACATATTTGAATTATTTTATAAGCTTAGATATATCAGATTTAAACTTTTAGACCTCACATATGAGGATATAATAATTTTTAAGTAGATCACGTCACGCAGACTTGCAGTTATAAACAATATTTTTATAACTGGAGATATAATATAGTGATAGTTTTCAAAACCTGCTTACCATTCGTGAGCTCATGTCTTCACCTCCGATTTTTTGTGCTTTAACGCCACTTTCTGCGATATTGCAGCTATATTATGGCGACCAGTTTTAGTGGTGGAAGAAGCCGGAGTACCCGGAGAGAACCACCAACCATGGGCAAGCAACTGGTAAGTTTTATTACTTGCGGCTGCGAGTCGAGTGCAACTATTTTGTAATTTAGAAAGCCGGACGCGTACTCACACCGTATTGGTGATAGTCTTGTACGAGTTGTTAGGTAATCCAACTACCTAACTCATTGAGCCACCCGGGCCCTACCGATTTTTGTGGGGTTCGTGTAGCTCCTCTTATTAGCAATCTGTGTTGTGTTGGGTTTGTTTTTTTCTGTTTTGTTTTGTCTTCGTCCTGTGTTTTGTGCGGAAAATGTTGCCAGTGTTTTTGGATTGTCCATTGTTGATTTTGCCTTAGATCTCTATAAAGTTTGTACATGGTGTAAAAGTTTCTGTGCCATCACGTGATTATTTCAATATAGGAAGATACATCTTTTGTTGTTCATGTGGCCAGTTTGGTGACACTTTTAAAGAAAACATTATATTTTATTACTTTGTTTTTCAGTAACTTCTATAAGAACAGATCTATTTTTATCACAATTTATAAATTCTGCGAAGATTGAGTCACATATTATCGTAGCCTTATGGTGCATATACAGGTGAAGGTCAATTTTAATGAAGATCTATCAAATCAGGAGAAACATTTGAAACGTTATTTTAAAAGAAAGTTTTTATTTTCTATAACGCCACTGCAAAGAAGTACGCTAGAATTTCACTCGAGTACTTAACTCCAACACTCCACGTCACGATTTCACTCTGCATAGAAAATCCATTTATATATTTTCTAAAACACTGATCCAAATCAGTACTCCAAGACTCCACTCCACGCCAGACTCCAATCTATAATAGAAAGCTATATTTTTTAAAACACCACTCCAAATATAATAAGTACTCCGAGATATAACTCCAACACTCCACGCCAAGAGTCCACTCAAAAAGAACATTCAGTTATATATTTATCTATAACACAACTCAAAATAAGTACTCTAAAATTTAACTCGAAGACTCCACGCCAGACCTCACTCCAAAAAGAAAATCATTAATATATTGTTCTGTAACACCACTCTAAATAGGTAATCTTACATTTTACTCCAAGACTCCCGGGTGGCTCAATGAGTTAGGTAGTTGGATTACCTAGCAACTCATACAAGTCTATCACCAATATGGCGTGTGATCGCGCAAGGCTTTGTAAATTATAAAAAAGGGTGCATTCGACTCGCAGCCGCAAGTGATAAAGCTTACCAGTTGCTCGTCCATGGTCGGTTGTTGTTCTCTCCGGATACTCCGGTTTCTTCCACCACTAAAACTGGTCGCCATGATATAGCTGACATATTGCTGAAAGTGGTGTTAAACACCAAAAATCAATCATACAATCAACCAGGACTCCACTTCACACTAGCATCCATTCATATAGAAAATACATTTATCTATTTTTCTATAGCACCACTCTAAATAAATACTCTAAAATTTGACTCCCGCACTAAATGCTAAGACTCCACTCTAATACAAAATAGAGTAAAATATTTTTTTCAATAGCCCCACTCTAACAAGTGCGCTAAAATTTCACTCCACTCCACCATTCCACCTCAAGACTCCGCTAAATTAGAAAAAAAAACATTTTTTATAGATTTCCTAAAACAGCACCCCAAACAAGTATGCTAAAAATGTTCCTCCTACACTCCACTCCAACACTCCACACCAAAACTCCACTCCAACACTCCACACCAAGACTCCACTCCAACACTCCACTCCACCATTACACATCAAGACTCCACTAAAATAGAAGAAACATTTGTTATGGTTATCTTAGAACAGCACTCCAAACAAGTACGCTAAAATTTCACTCCAAGACTCCACTCCATCACTCCACACCAGAACTCCACTCCACCATTCCACCTTAAGACCCCGCTAAAATAGAAGAAACATTGTTTATAGTTATCATAAAACAGCACTCCAAACAAGTACTCAAAAAAAAATCCACTCCAAGACTCCACTCCAACACTCCACTCCAACACTCCACACCAGAACTCCACTCCACCATTCCACCTTAAGACCCCACTAAAATAGAAGAAACATTGTTTATAGTTATCATAAAACAGCACTCCAAACAAGTACTCAAAACAAAATTCACTCCAAGACTCCACTCCATCACTCCACTCCATCACTCCACACCAATACTCCACACCAATACTCCACCCTATAAAGTACATGGAGCCCATCACAGTTAAGCAATTAGCCTGTATTTTATTTTTAATCTAATGTAGTATCAGACCATATGATAAATCAATGATAGATAACACACATAAGTGTGAATCTATGTTCACTGATGTCTAAAACAAGATAGTTTATCATTGTAAAACGTAGAAATAACCTTTTTGCACTCGTCAAGGTGCATTCTTTTTTTCAGATGATAGTTAAACGATTGCATGTTTACATACCTGACTGTCAAAAAAAGACGTATGGTCTATAATTTACTTCCTCAATCTATGATAATATATCTTCTAAAAGGACAAAACAAATGTCAGGTGATATCAGTACCTAAGGCACTTTCGGATCTGTTTTTCTTTGTAAGCTATGCAGACATTACAAAATAAACGTTAGAGAATACCGAAGTGGCAATAAAAATGGACAACCTAGAGAAACTGACAAATAAACGTTAGAGAATACCGAAGAGGCAATCATGAATGGACAATCCAGAGAAACTGGCAATAAACGTTAGAGAATACCGAAGGGGCAATCAAAAATGGAGAATCCAGATAAACTGACAAATAAACGTTAGAGAATACCGAAGGGGCAATAAAAAATGGAGAATCCAGAGAAACTGACAAATAAACGTTAGAGAATACCGAAGGGGCAATCAAAAATGGACAACCCAGAGAAAATGTCAAGATAGGGTACACACAACGACGAAAATCAAGACAATATGTCTTGTACACCACTATAAGCAAACAAACTCAAAAAACGTAAAGAGGACAGAGATGAACCTTCCTACAAAAACTGAATACAAAAACAAGTCGAACATACCTTTTGTCATGCAGACATCGCAACGGTCATCACAACGTAGCAGCTACGGACAGAAAGTTTAAACAGTGATGGTCAGTAATTTCACTAGTATCAACAAACCGAAAAAACAAATATTTAATTTTTCAGAAAATAAATCAAGGTTCAGATCCACGAGTCTCCAATGGAGTAAACGTAAGACTATACCGACGCAGCAATCAACAATTGACATTCCAGATAAACTTGCAACATTGAGTAAAACGGTGTTAAGAGATATGAAAGTGTTTCACTGATGTGGGGATAACGTGTGTACATATGTTGTCCGGGACAAATAGAGTATTGTGAATGCATTATTATTCGTTTTATTCCAAATTTCGTAGATATCATCAAACCACGCCATTAAGAATTCAACGAATAATTATCCCAATATATGCGAACAACTTGTAACAGGGGATCAAAGGATTTACGTTACGATTTTTCCTCAAACCATGAAAATTGGATCCACGAATTTAATCGAATTCACAGTAGCCGCATCACACTAATGACAGGGACTTAAATACTAGTCTAGAGAGTGGAGAGTGTCTCGCTTCTTGTCCGTCAAATTAAACTTATTTCAAAGGTCTCTAATGTGCGAAATCTCTGTCGTTGATGAGCCATAGCAAGGCAATATTTCTTACCCTTTTATCATTTCCTATTTGTATGTGGCATTCAAAATATCTGTACTTATGTTTATTCCTGCTGCAACTTTCCCTACATAATACAAATGTATAGTGTTTATAACCTTGTTCTCGTCATAAGTATAACTGGAATACAATTCACACTTTTGAGAACGGGACCGTTGAGGTCGTGATCGTAGGGTAGTTGGAGTAACACCTACATGTGCAATCAGTCCCTGTCATCTCTAGAGTCGTGAGTTCGAACCCCGTGCATGGCCATGTTTACTACATTGCAGATACAACATTATTTGATAGAGTTGTCAGTGACCTGCGGCAGGTCGGTTTTCTCCGCGTACTCCGGTTTCCTCCACCAGTAAAACTGACTGCCACGATATAATTGAAATATTATTGAAAGTGGCGCTAAACATCATAAACCAAACCTAAACCATTATAGTTGTTTTCAATGTTGCTCTTGCTATAAATATTACTGGAATAGTGGTCACGCATTTAAGAACACAGCACCAATTGACAATTGAAAAGTATTCCAGATATTTAATAGATATAGTACTTTGGAAACAAAAGAAGTGACTTTGTATTACATCTTAGAGGTTTGTTTACCCAAGCGACGCAATACTACACGACTCTGTTTAATATCATTTCACAGTACATTTTATATAATTAAACATATATTTAGCGATCACGTGTCTGCTATAATAAACACGTATCTAGCGGCCACTTGTCTGATATAATTAAACATTCTCCATATGAAGATATCAAAGGATAGGTTTGGCTACTGTACTTTTATCAAAAGTACATATATATATATAGACTATTTCTTGGAAAAATAACATTAATTTTAGTTCCTTATTTTTCGTCCGATGAATTTTTGTTTTGATTTTACAGGTTTTAAATATCATTTCGGAAAAAAAAACTGAAAACATATTTTCAATGTACTAAATTAAATGTTTAGAAGGTTATAGAGTTAGGATTAGAGTTATGATGTTTAACACCACTTTGAACAATATTTCAGTTATATCGTGGGGGTCAGTTTTATTGGTGGAGGAAACCGGAGTACCCGGAGAAAACCATCGACCTGCCGCAAATCACTGACAACCTTTATCACATAATGTTGCATCGAGTACATCTTGCCAATGAGCGGGACTCGAACTCACAACTTTAGTGGTCATAGGCACTGATTGCGTAAGTAGTTGTAAGTCCAATTACCATACGATTACGATCACGACGACCCTTAGGAGATCACAATGACTTTAGCATTGGCTTATCAATTGCACAGGAATCATCTGTGAAATAAGACTTTTATAACGACATCGGTGTGTGTGTGTGTTGGTGGGAGGGGGGGAGGGTGACCGTCTTTACACATAATTTAATAATAACTACCAATTTGAACGTAAAAAATATAAAAAAGATTCTCTGATGTCCCTTTCAATATATGTTTTTTCCTATTGCCCCTTTTTCTTGCTTTTTTATATAATAAAATGTATCATTTTTTGTCAGTTTTAATGAAATTTTCTACATAAAAACTGAGATAAAACATTTATTTTTTTAACAATACCCCTTTGTATGCTGCATATATACCCATGTATTTACTTTTTTAATTCTTTCTTGACGCCCACGACAGCCTTTCTGATATATACCCATGTATTTACTTTTTTAATTCTTGCTTGACGCCCACGACAGCCTTTCTGATATATACCCATGTATTTACTTTTTTAATTCTTTCTTGACGCCCACGACAGCCTTTCTGATATATACCCATGTATTTACT
>MJUT01058812.1:0-25245 GCA_002080005.1 Gigantidas platifrons | reverse complement strand
CGCCCACGACAGCCTTTCTGATATATACCCATGTATTTACTTTTTTAATTCTTTCTTGACGCCCACGACAGCCTTTCTGATATATACCCATGTATTTACTTTTTTAATTCTTTCTTGACGCCCACGACAGCCTTTCTGATATATACCCATGTATTTACTTTTTTAATTCTTTCTTGACGCCCACGACATCCTTTCTGATATATACAATGTAGTGTGATATGCCGTCGTGGCCGTGATCGCATTGTAGTTGGATTTACAACTACCTATGCAATCGGTGCCTACCACCACTGATGTTGTGGGTTCGAGTCCCGCACAGGGCGAGGTATACAACATTGATGTAAACATATTTTTATTGATTAATTACAAATACAATACAAACTATAACAATGACAATTACAATAAATTTCATAACAGTAATCAACCAATGGGATCCGAAAACAAGTTATAAAAACTTATGTAAATTCGTTTCCCAACATCACATTATACAACATTATGTGATAAAGTTCGACAGTGGCATGTGGCAGGTCGGCGGTTTTCTCTGGGTCCTCCGGTTTCCTCCACCAATAAAATTGACCACCACGATATAATTGAAATATTATTAAAGGTGGCGTTAAATACAATTAAAAGAAAACTATGTTTAATCAATTACTTGTATGTTTTTATTCCATGCCAGTGTGCCATTAATATGCACATACAGGAGTTGTACGGAAGGACAATTGTCATAGTAACCAGTTTTGGAATTAAGGCATTAATCACCAATCAACCAATGGAATAAAGGTATTATTTTGTTTCTATTAGTTTCCACCAAATATACAGATTGATTGATTGATTGATTGATTGATTGATTGATTGATTGATTGATTGATTGATTGATTGATTGATTGATTGATTGATGTTTAACGTCCATCGAGCAATTTTTCAGCTATATTCAGGACGAGTACATTTAAAAATTTAAACGCCACAGGACTCGAAACAAGGAAAGGTGATGGGTAGGGACGGATAATTTAGCCAGTGCAACAGGTCTCCTATGGACCATTATGTTTATACAAATATACATGTACAAAAATAATCTATTTTAAATCAAAAGTGGATTGTGTTCAACACACAGTTAAACCTGCTTTAGTGACCATCTCTATTAAGCAATGCCTTGTACTAGATGACCTCATTTTAATTTCCCTTCACAGTGCATTTTATATTAATTAAAACCGTATTTAGCAACCACCTGTCTTATGTGACCCTTTGTCAATGTTCCATTGGAGGGTCACGTCAGATTTAAAAGTATTTATATTAAGTAATAACTTGTTTTATGTGACCTAATTTTAATTTCCCTTTACAATGCATTTCATATGGATTAAACCAATATTTAGCGACCACTTGCTTTATGTTACCATTTTCTAATGTTCCACCTGAAGGTCACAACAGACATGTTTGGAAATTAAGATGAGGTCATCTAGTACAAGGCATTGCTTAATAGAGATGGTCACTAAAGCAGATTTGACTGTGTATAGAATACAACCCACTTTTGATTTAAAATATCTTTGTACGTGTGTATTTGATGGAAACTATGAGAAGCAAAATAATGCCTTTATCCCATTGTATTTATATTAACTTGTTTTATGTGACCTAATTTTAATTTCCCCTCACAGTGCATTTCATATGGATTAAACATATATTTAGCGATCACTTGTTTTATGTTATCATTTTCTAGTGTTCCACATGAAGGTCACAACAGACATGTTTGGCTGTACTTTTATTAAGAGTACATGTAAACTATTTCTGGGAAAGATAACATTAATATTAGTTTTTACATAATTTTAAACGCGTCTTCATCAGAAGATCATAAAGAGTGTTAAATGTCACCTCATAAATAATTGACAAACATATATAATGAACTACTTAATGCCTATAGAAAGTACAAGTGTGTATAATAACGTGATGACTGGATTGTCTGATTGTCTAAATAAGACGTTGCAACGAACACGGAATGAAAAAAATGAAATGGTAACATTTTCAGGAATTGAATTATCTGAAATTTGCGTTGAACAAAGAAAACTGACAATTTCAATAAAAAGTGACAATCTTTATACACAAACAAATGATTGATGTATGTTGATGTTGTCCATAGTAAAACAAAATAGGTCTTTGGTCATCAAAAATATACGAGTTGGAAGATCCCAAAGGGATAATCAGAATCCGTATATCGAAGAAGAATAGACAACACAATGGCCAATAGAAAAAGTACAAAATGACAAACAACGATCTACAAAGCATACACATAAAACTAAAGATCGAGTAAAATGTGGATGACCATCCAATTGGCATTTCATCAAACTTGGTTCCACTAAGTGGAATGATTTCTGAACAAAGCACAATTTGAATAGCTTACCGAGGACGGACGAGAAGTGCTTAAACGATCTGACTGGGCCCTAGCCACAAGGAGAATTATAACGAGACAGAATAAGCAATGAACAAAATAGACATAAGCACGTATTTAGATGTGTACGTTTCTCTTTTTTAATATTAATATAAATTTTAAACATTGATGGTCAACAATTCCACCGATATCAACAAAACGAACAATTACCTCTCACATTAAATCTTGTATAAAAAAGATCATAGCATATGGTGTTAGAAATCCATGTCCTTGCTTTGGACAGCCACACATGTGAGGCGGGGTTAAACACAACAGGTCAATGGTATCCCTACCACATTAATGTATCATCTATTTACAAAGTAACACATGTTATTGAAACATAATTTAAAAACTATATAAATGAAGGTTACGCTCTTGTTTATATTATCAATAGCTAAGTTTATGTATTACTATAAACAAGTAATTGAGATGAGAAATGAATTACGATACAAAAATAAACAAATAAATAAGTATAGCCATACATCAAAATTTAATGGAAAGTTGAATATTATAGAGGTAACGACAGGTCATGACAATCATCCTTACCTCGAGGTGAACATTCTAATATGCAGATTATTATATCGTGTGTTGAATGGTTTGATTTTATGGTTTTATGTTGTTTAAATGTTTCAATTATATTTTGGCGGTCAGTTTTATTTATGGAGGGACCCGGAGAAAACCACTGACCTGTCGCAAGTCACTGACAAACTTTATCACATAATGTTGTACACATCGCCCTGACCGAGATTCGAGCTCACAACAACAGTGGTGATAGGCACTGATTGCATAGGTAGTTGTAAATCCAACTACCAACTACAGCCACGCCGGTCCCATGTATTTATAATGGTAGTCGCCTGTGATCCTTGTTTATTTCAATGTGCCAATCTATATAAAATTACACTTTTTGCTTTATCTTTTATTAAAACAACTCTTTTTTGGCGATGCACTAAAATCTAAGGACATCCGTTTATGGGGTCACTGCAAGCTTCATATTTTAAACAGACCAATCAGCAATGAGTTTACTAAATCTGTTGATATCATAACAGGGGCTGTTGTCTCATTGGTCGATAGATATGTAACTGTCTGGCATAAATTGTATTTATGCTGATAGGAAGTAATTGTGAAAACGTGACGTTCAGCTGTTTGGGTATGGAAAGGTGTTTTCTATTATATAAACATTTTCTGTTGTCACATTTGTATGAAAAAAATATCTGGACGTATAATTTAAAGAAGAATTTGAAGATATCAAAGGGACAATCATAATTCGTATATCGAAGAAGAACAGACAACAGAATAGTCAAAAGAAAAAGTACAAAAGACAAACAAGGGTCACGACAAAACATACATATAAAACTAAAGATCGAGTAACACCAACCCCACAAAAAACTGAGGGTGAACTTAAACAAAGTGTATTGTCTAAATAACAACAAAAGGATCAGACACATCTGGACATGACAGATGCAAAACATAGATAATTTCACCATGTACTTTTCAACGAGAAAATTTGGTAAATTTTGAAGAAAATTAATGACCGATTTTTCATTTCCAAAAGAAAGAAGATTTAATCAGATTTTTTCGTTGCATGTGAAAAAAATATCGGTTGGTGGAGCAACATGCACCATTCAACCCTAAGGTTAAATAGTCTGTCCTTATGACCTCAATGTACTTTTTCTTAATTAACCCTATATTCTATTTCCCCGTGTATTAATATTTATATTGCTGATAAGGTATGCAGTAATACCTCTGTACATCTACCTGTAATATGCACAATAATTTCTATTAACATAATCGACTACATCGTTCCACGCATTTCATTTAACGATATCAATAAGAATTGAAAATGTGCCTTTCTTATCTAAATTGCAATAAAACGAGTTGGCCTTAATTATTCATATTTGTAAATAACATACCGCATTCTTCTCATCTGTTAGATCGAAGATGATTGTACAAAAAATAAAGGTTAGAGAAAACCGAAGGGACAATCAAGAATGGACAATCCAGATGATTGTAGCATAAACGTTAGAGAAAACCGAAGGGACAATCAAGAATGGACAATCCAGATAATTGTAATTTTAACGTTAGAGAAAACCGAAGGGACAATCAAGAATGGACAATCCAGATGATTGTAACATAAAGGTTAGAGAAAACCGAAGAGACAATCAAGAATGGACAATCCAGATGATTGTAACATAAACGTTAGAGAAAACCGAAGGGACAATCCAGAATGGACAATCCAGATGATTGCAACATAAACGTTAGAGAAAACCGAAGGGACAATCAAGAATGGACAATCCAGATGATTGCAACATAAAAGTTAGAGAAAACCGAAGGGACAATCAAGAATGGACAATCCAGATGATTGTAACATAAACGTTAGAGAAAACCGAAGGGACAATCCAGATGATTGCAGCATAAACGTTAGAGAAAACCGAAGTGGCAAACAAGAATCCCCAATACAAAGTAACTGACAAAATATTGTGTACACAAGACACAAAATGAAGACAAACAAACCAAAAACCACAATACAGATAACTAACAAGTAGAGCAACACGGACCCCGCCAAAAAGGAGGAAGAACCCAGGTACACGCGAAGGGTAAGAAGTTCCTGCCTTTTATAAGACACCCGTCATGTTACTCATGCAGTAAAGACGTGCTGGGCATCAATATACAGAAACGTTGTTGAGACTCTTAAAAAATCATTCAGCTTTCAAATATTTTTGCTTTGAACGTACCTGAATAAGGTTATTCCAGAAACTCTCCGCACGCAAACTGAATTTGATATCTACGCTTTATTGAGACCAACACTTCTCTTCTTCACTGAAGGGCCTGGGTGGCTCAGTGAGTTAGGTCGTTGGATTACCTAACAACTCATACAAACCTATCACCAATACAGCGTGGGTTCGCGCCCGGCTTTTTAAATAACAAAAACGGGTGCACTCGACTCGCAGCTGCAAGTGATAAAGCTTTCCAGTTACTTGCCCAGGGTCGGTGGCTCTCTCCGGGTACTCCGGCTTCTTCCACCACTAAAACTGGTCACCATGATATAGATGAAATATTGCTGAAAGTGGCGCTAAACACTAAAAATCAATCAATCAATCTTTTTCCTGACGCTTAGCATTTCAGTTTTAACTTTTGTTTCCCCCTTTTTTTTATTTCTACCTTTATATGCTATGTGTGAGTGCTGGCATTTTACTCAGAAGTGGAAGCACTTAAATTGTCCCTCGCTAGATGGTCCGAATTTTAAATTATTTCCTGTCTAACTCATACGGGCAAATAAAAGACAACACATAAATTAGGTTTGGCTCGCAGTAACTTTTCTTCTTTTTTCTTGAGAAACAACTTTTTAATTCGACAAACATTTTACAGTACATTTAATACTTAATTACAAACATGACAATGTACTAAATAAAAATCAACTCTGCAGCGAAAAACTGATACTAACATCCGGGTCGTAGTTACTGTGAGCACCTTCGATTGTAAGTTGCAATGGGTACTCCTATAAAAAAAAAAAAAAAAAAAATGCTTTATTGTCAATCAAGACGCCCACATTGAGCAGAATAATCAATAAAATCACAGTATACAATTGATTGATATAATAATTTTCATTGGATAGGACAATACAAACAAAATTAAATTAAAATCACATTTAGTTAGAAAGATAGTTGTAATGGTTGTATTTTAGTTTTACCAAGCACAGAGACCCATTCAATCCACGATTTAATTAAGGCAGAGTTCTAGTAGTACTATAACAATTAGCAGCAGCATGATGCATATTATTATCCCTAATTAGTGGGTATTTTAGCTTAAAATATCATTTCTCTTATTATATAATTTTGTTAATAAAGCATATAACTGATTATAAATGTAGTGATCATCTGCTGAAAGAAGCCAGACAAATTTACTATGTTTGGGTGCTGCTTAACCATGTGACAAGTATTAGCACCACAACGATTCAAATAATCTTCATTTTATGTGTTACTTGTTATATGATACAGTAGTCGCCCCGGACAGAACCACCGACCATGGGCAAGCAACTGGTAAGCTTTATCACTTGCAGATGCGAGTCGAGTGCACCTTTTTTGTAATGTACCAAGCCGGGCGCGAACCCACGCCGTATTGGTGATAGGCTTGTATGAGTTGTTAGGTAATCCAATTACCTAACTCATTGAGCCACCCTTAATAAATTGATATTCCTATGAACTTGACATTTGACCGTTTACTTTTTGGTTCACCTGTCCTCACAGACAATCAAAATAAAAGTTGTTTTTAAATGTATAGAACTTTATAGTAAACAGTAAACGTTTCATCTAACACCAGCAGTACCTAGTGCCCTTATTTCTTTCTTCTTTTTAATTACTTTAATTACTTTGCATCAAACATTTTTTACACCAAACACCAGATCACTTTATTTGTTTAACTTATTACACCTTCTGTAATTTATATCAAAATATCATTAATTAGTTATATATCAGGGGCGGATTCAAGGGGGGCGCACCCGGCGCGCGCCTCCCTAAAATTGGAAAAAAAATATGATTTTTTTGCGTAAAATCGTGAATTTTCACACGAAATACCCCAAAATTTTTCGCGCCTCTCTCCGCTCGGCGCGATTTTTTTAAGTGCGCCCCCCCTAACTTGAAATCCTGGATCCGCCCCTGTATATGCTTCTGTCCTTATAGATTTATATAATATTATAAATCAATTTTATTCCTACGGCTATGGATAGGGATTAATATAAATTCTAGCAACTTGTTTCCCAATCCAATTAAGTATACTTTCTATTATGTATTATATATAGTTGAATATTGTAATGTTATGTTATGTTGAATTAATTATTAAAACTTGGTTTAGCTAACAAATCAATAAGTACACTAGTACTGTAATAGATTCCTGATAACAAATACATGTACTCTAAAAGTACTTATTTTAGTGGATGCCAATTTGCATGGTTTGAGGAAAATTCTTTCCTAAATTCGTGATGTCATACTTGACACAAAATAATAATATGGAACTTTTGTATTTCGTTGTGAATTATAGTTCTTTGTGTTTTTTTTTAAATTTTATTTGGCCAACATTCATTGTATTCAAATCACCTTAATCTAAGCATCCCAATGTAGCTAAACTTAGAGGACCATGTTAGATTGTATTGATTGATTTAATTTACCCGTATTATGTTTAACGCCACTTTCAGCAATATTTCAGCCATATCATGGCGACCAGTTTTAGTGATGGAAGAAGCCGGAGTACCCGGAGAGAACCACAGACCATGGGCAAGCAACTGATAAACTTTATCACTTGCGGCTGTATATGATCAAGGTGAGATATGTTATGTTTTATATGTGATTCTCATTTAATTCATGACTGACCAACCAGGACAACGTCCATTTTAAGAGAACAAAAAAAAAAATGCTGAAACACAAAAACGTTTAGAAAAACTGAGCCATTTTTAAACATTACAAAAACTGAATATCCCTGAAAAAAATCTCAAACAGCCGCGGTCAACTATTTTACTAATATGGTTAAAGAGAAGATTGTTGCACACAACGTTTAGCGGTGTCGTCGTGGTCGTGATCGTATGGTGGTTGGATTTACAACTACTTATGCAATCAGTGCCTACCACCACTGATGTTGTGGGTTTGACTCCCTCTGAGAATGAGGTGTACAACATTATGTGATAAAATGTGTCAGTGACTGGCAGTAGGTCGGTGGTTTTCTCATGGTCCTCCGGTTTCCTCCACCTGTAAAGCTGTCCGTTTACGATATACCGAAATATTGTTGTAAGTGACGCTAAACACCATACAACCAACCAATCACAACGTTTGGCTTCCCGTATGCTTCAAATATGGATAAATTGCAACAAAGATATGTTTTAAAGGTATAAATTTTACTTATTTTCTTCATATTGTTGTAATTATAACATGTAAGATTTTACGTTTTCAGTATGGCGGATCCTTCTAATTAGTTACGTCATCGATACAAACAACTTGCATTAGAATGTCTAAGGTCAGGAAATGGAAAAGCTATCATTAGAGAAAAGTACAATGTCACGTGTTTGTTTTTGCATAAGTAAACACTAATTTTTGTTTTTACGGAATAAACATTTGATAGTATTTTTTATTTAAAAATGAAGTCACAATATACATTCATACGCCGCACAAAAATGCTCACAAATAACAACAGTTCAAAGATTGTAAAAGATTGATATTTCAAGAAGGGATGTACATTCGAAATCTATATAATAAATTGTCTAATTAATCAAACTTTTTGAATATCAAAAATAAGATCACTCGTGACCGAACAACGCTATGGATTAAACTCGCGTGTGGAACAGGTTCCGCATACTCGTTTAATCCTTGCGTTGTTCGGTCACTCACGGCCTTATTTAGTATATTCAGAAAGTTAGATTAGCTATGCAATATGTTTTCTGATAATGTTGATGTCTCATTGCAACAAAATGTTCCGACTATTCCAGTTATCTCCCCTGACTATTCCAGTTATCTCCCCTGCTTTGTGACAATGAAAACATCCACCCGTGTGACACATTCAGTGCCACCGCTTTAACTTACATACAGATGTATTGCTTTTTAAATTGCAGTTGAAAATACTGATCACTTATCATTATGGCATGTATTCAATGGCAGTGGTATACGCTAGTTGATCTATTGTACATAGCACTAAATATCATTTATTCTAGATTAGAGGTTTAACATCGTGTATTTTGCGTAGAACAACACTGGACTGTACATTATGCATAAAAATACGTTTTTAATTCATTTAGCTAGCTAATAAAATATACCGTTCCTATTGCTAAATACGCGTTAGATAGCATCGAAGGGCCAATCAAATATGGACACTCCAGAAAAACTAACAGCACAGTGCTCGCAAGACGGAGAAAAGCAAAACAAAAGCAACACCACAATACGTAAACAAACACAAATAATTATTGCATAGTACTATGGGAAATGACGACTATCCGGAGAAAGACTTGGCGTCTCTTATCATTACTTTTTTGTTTTGTTACAATATTCCTTTCAAAATGTCTTAAAAATTGTATAATGTTTAAGAAAGGGAGGTGTTAAATTACATTGAACTTCTGAATTAATAAAAAAGAATGTCGAAAATCTTAACTTAACAATTTTGTTTTTCGACATTTTGTTGTTTTCATAAAATAAACGTTTTCTTGTTGATAGGGAGATGGTGAGTTGCGTTAGGGGTATCGATTTTATTACCTTCTACGATTTTTCTACTGGATTCTGGCGCTGTTCCGGTAGTGTTCAGTTTCTCATTATTTTTTTTTTCATTTTATTTTATTACTTTAGATAGTACTTAGTATAAAATTTCTGAATTCCAACGTATAAACAGACCAATAAAGTTTGACAGTACTTTAATAAAACATAAATGTATTGAAATTTGATGGTTGTCTTACATCTTTCTTTGTACATGTACTTCTTAAAAGATAAGAAATATAAAAACAAACTGTTCATCCATATATTGTATAGAATTATTTTTAATAATTCGATAACACTTTTGCGCTATTTGTTGATATATTTTGATATATTTAGATATATGCTAATTTCATATTATTAAATGTTCTACAATATTTGACATTCGCGGAGTAATGTGGTAATTTATATTCATATTGTGATTTCCATTTTTAGGATAATAAATTTATTTAGAGTGTTTGGTTTCTATAAATCTATTTTATAAATAAAAATAATTCGAGACATTTTAGGACAATTTGATGTCATAGAGCGACGATAAGAGTACATATCATAGATCCAACAGCGTTTCTTCAACCTTAATGGATGGATACATGAGAGGAGCGAAATACTTTAAAAATAATTTGAAGATACCAAAAGGGTAATCAAAATCCGTATATCTAAGAAGAACAGACAACACAATGGCCAAAAGAACAAGACCAATACCGTGTCTGGACCTGCGTCGCTGCAAAACATTCCGGTAATGTATGCATTGTTTACACCTGTTTTGAATGTTTAGGTATATTAAGAAGTTCAGTGGAAAGGACCAAATTACTAAGTTTCAGATTACACATACTACGTATCTCCCAGGTGATAGAGTGAAAACAAATAATAACAAGTTCAACATGCAAAAAATCGAAGAAAACATTTGTCAAAACTGTCCATAATAGGAGGTGCATGTCTTCAGTATGTCTAAAAACACTATCTACAGTATGAATAATATTGATTGAACACTTGCAGTTTTAGATTACACCAACTAGGTACCGTCAATGTAATATAGTGATAAAAAATGACTAAGTTTAACATACGGAAAATGTACGAAAAATCTGTCAAATCTGCCCATAATAGGAGGTGCATATCTTCAATATGTATACAAACACTGTGCAAAGTTTGACTAATGTTGATTGAAAACTGTTTAAGTTACAGATTACACTAAGTAAGTACTGCCTTGCTGGGAAAGACGTTCGGACGGACGGACGGACGGACGGAGAAAGCGGTTCCTAGACCTGCTTCCGCCTTCGGCGACGCAGGTAAAAAGTACAAAAGGACAAACAACGATCTACAAAACATACATATAAAACTGAAGATCGAGTGACACGAACCTCACTAAAAACCATGGGTGAAATTAGATACTCCGGAAGGGTAAGCAGTTCTGCTCCACTAGTGGCACCCGTCGTGTTAATCTAGTTACAAACCCGGTTATGAATCATGAATGAACAAAAGGCAGGGAAGTGTTTACGACAAGTGGAACATACCCGTGGTCTACTAAGAAAGAGACAAACTCGACACCAATGACACACAAATATATGGCCGTTCCTTTTCCTGGTCATGCAAGCGCTTTCCACTTGTGAGTAAAAGGCCAACCATGACACAAAATGAGCAATCAGCGTTATTATGAAAATTAAAATTATTACTGTATAATAATTTAATATAAATTATTTATAATCGAAGGGCATCAGAGTATAACAGAACTAATTATTATATTTCTTTTGTTCGATCAACGATGAAGACTTACAATAACGAAGCAATTCACACAGTAAATTAAAATATTATTTTTCCCTTTGGGTGGGTGTGGAAAAACATGAAACTTAGGGATTTACCGAAGATTATTGTTTACTCAAGGTGGGTGTATGCACGTGTATTACCAATATTTAAGTCTTGAGTTTAAAAGTACTGAAAAATTAGATATTGACAAAACTTAACACATTTAATAGGTTATATACTACATAGACAAATATTCAATAATATATATTTACAGTGTATGTCTGATATTAAATCATTGTCAGTAATTGTTATTTTTTAAACAGTGTTTACATTAAAAACTGTTCCTATGCAACAAAAAACATGGTTTGTATTTCAACATGCCGATAAAGCATATGACCTTGTCTTATTTTTTAAATACTTTGAGATGAGTTGAATTGAATTGTAGATCACTGTTTAATGTTTCCTTTTATAAATGGTCGATTGACTGATTCTGGTGTTTAACGCCACGTTTGGTAAGCATTATTCCAGCTACATATATAAGTAATATAGTTGTCTTCGTAGGAACTGCCACATGTAAAAAGACAGCATTGTCAATTGAAGAATTGAGTTTATCATAGCAGAGTATGAGGGTTGGAGTTACGTATATGACGTTTAAAGCCACGTTCAGCAATATTTCAGTTATATCGAGGCAGTCAGTTTCATTTGTGGAGGAAGCCGAAGTAGTAGAAGAAAACCTCCGACCTGCCGCAAATCACTGACAAATTTATCACATAATGTTGTATCGAGTACACCACGCCATGAGCTTGATTCGAACTCACAAATATAGTAATGAATTCAAAATTTGAGCTACGTTTTCATTTTTGCATGTAAATCGACTGATATATTGCTAATTTGCTAAGTGTAAACATTAAATATTACTAAGAAACGTAAATTATTCAAACAAAAATATACCACGGGGAGGGACAGTTCTAAAAATCGTAGAAAGAGGCAAAATCAATTTCCCTAACACAAATATACATGACTGATCACAGGGGGCCGTCGTGGCCGTGATCGCATGGTAGGTGGACTTACAACTACCTATGCAATCAGTGTCTATCACCACGAATGTTGTAAGTTCGAATCTCGATCAGGGCGGGTGTATAACATTATCTGATAAGGGTTGTCAGTGACTTGCGACAGGTCGATGGTTTTCTCCGAGTCCTCCGGTTTCCTCCACCAATAAAACTGACCGCCATAATATAGCTGAAATATTATTAAAAGTGGCGTTAAACACCATCAAAGCAACTAAAATCAATAGAAAGTGGCCGGTATAAGATAGTTTAACGGGCACATACTTCATCTCTTAATGTAATTCGCCATGAAAATGAACACGAGAGACTATCAAAACAGTACAACTTAGATTAAAATAAAAGTAAAAGAACAGTGCTTTTATGGCTGTTCTACATTTCCTAAAGTACATTCAAACACTAATCCTACAAGTAACAAATATTATAAACAATTAGATCTCCGTAACCAATGACAACACTGATGCAAGTAACGTATTTTCTAACGTATTGTTAAGCTTAACACATCCTGGAAAAGACGCGTGTCCAACGTGTTCTATAAATATCGAATGTGTGATAGTGTACCATTCATTAATACGCCTGACGTCATAAGACAAACACTGTTAACTGGCTTAATTGGCTTTTGTACATCATGACCATGAACCTTTATACGTTCTGTGTGTCACTCATTAAAAGTGCAGTTTTAAAAATTCCCGCTGAAAATGGTGCAATAATGGTTATCACAAGGTGTACATGTATTTATCTATTATTGAACATTATGTACCTGATAACTTGCGACAGGTCAGTGGTTTTCTACGGACATTCCGGTTCCCTACATAAATAAACTGACCACCACGAAATATCTGGACTATCGTTGAAAGCGACGCTATACATACCATAACCATAGCTCCTGATAGTTCTACAATGGTCGAATATTGGTCACACAGCAATATTTACATGCCGAATTGCATAGGATATACTATTGATAATATAGTTGGTTCATTGATGTTTTACGACAACTTTAGCAATATTTCAGCTATATGGTAATGATAATATATATAATGGCGGACGTACATTTATTTTCAGAATATTGAATTTAAAACTTAGGTTAGTCTACCCAACATATAGGTCACCTTGACCGATTTTGGGTATCATGTTTAGACCCTTTGGTTAACTTACTCTCAACAAATTTGAAATTAGTCGGATTTCCAGTCTTTTGACTGAACGTACATGCTCAAAGTTATTCTAAAATATTCTAAACACGCATTAAATAAGACATTATAAGTTCTAAGCTCCTTTGTGACTGACTATGATCATTTGGACGGTCAGTAAATTGTTGAAGGGTGAGCGCTTTGAACCCTTCAACAATTTACTGACCGTCCAAATAATCATAGTCGGTCATGGGAGCAACAATTTACTGATAGTCCAAATAATCAGTCGGTCACGGGAGCTTATAACATTTTTGTACGATGTTGCTGATCTATAACTTGAAACAGTAACTAATTTTTTTCCACGAACTATGTCTGACGGACTTTCTTGGAAGTTCTAAGGCTAAAGACGTAATGGTCACTAGAAAAAAATAAGCATCGCCCACTGACCTTCTGTAATTTTCCGTCTGCTTCCTTTCGTAACTGCACGTTTATCTATCGTCTGCATCGTTATTTTATGAATGAATTTTCCACCGGCCAGTAAAGTGTATTAATCTTATTCTCTAGATTCCCATATATGGCTCTCCCTTTTATCGTTATTTTTAGGAATTATTTTATCCAATCATAGGTCGTCAAATAAATGCAACATCGTACAACTACGTTTTAATGACCCATTGTATTATTTTACAACCGCAAGAGAATCACACTGTTTCTCAAGATGTTAGGGAACGTATATTAAGTACTGTGAAATCATTAGTAATCATGGAGTTATATTGTTTGTGATTCACTTAAACTACGAAAATTAAAATCTTTTGAAATACAATTTTACTATTGACCGTTGCCTGTAATGTTTGAAACTACGAATTCAAGACCCCATGGATCAATGCATTCAATGTAGAAACCACGAATATTGGGGTCAACGAATACAAATATGTTCACAGTATACTGCTGGTAGGCTTTGCGGCACAGCAGTTGCACGGGATGATTGTCGTAGACGTCGGTTTCAACAGAGTGGCGTCACAATAGATCAACCTCGTTCTGAGTTGCCAGATGTCACATGATTATTCCTCACTTACGGTACATGTCCCTCCTAACCAAAGAATGAACTGATGTTCCCCCAGGCACACTGAAGCAATCCGTAGAAGAAACGTTGTGCCCTTTCCTTGCATATCAAGGTCAACAGGGGCCTGGGTGGCTCAGTGAGTTAGGTCGTTGTACAAGCCTATCACCAATGCGGCGTGGGTTCGTGCCCGGCTTTGTAGATTACAAAAAAGGTGCACTCAACTCGCAGCCGCATGGGATGAAGCTTACCAGTTGTTTTCCCATGGTCGGTGGCTCTCTCCGGGTACTATGGCTTCTTCCACAATTAAAAGTGGTCGGCATGATATAGCTGAAATATTGTTGAAAGTGGCGCTAAACACCAAAAATCAATCAAGGTCAACAACGACTACACAACATATGTGGTAATGACAGGCTCATGTTCACGGTTAAACATCATTTCAAATAGTCGTCATACGTTATGGTGTTTAGCACCACTTTGTCAACAATATTTCATTTATATCGTGTAAGTTAGATTTACTTAATAGGGGAAACCGAGGGGGACCGCAGATATTACTTTACCACATACAGATGTATCAAGTACACCTACCCATGAGCGGAATCCGTACTAACAACTTTTAGTGGTGATATGCACAGATGGCGTAGGTAGTTGTAAATCTAACTACCATACAATCATGATCACGAGACGTCGTCTGCAATTAGTCATCAGGGGCGATTCCAGGATTTCAAGTTAGGATGGGGGGCGCACTTAAAAAAATCGCGCCGAGCGGAGAGAGGCGCGAAAATGTTTGGGGTTATCACCTGTGAAAAATCACGATTTTACGAAAAAAAATCTTATTTTTTCCAATTTTAGGGGGGTGGTGCGTGCCGGGTGCGCCCATCCAAAATCCCCCCCCCCTGGATCCGCCCCTGGTCATCAATACAAATGGTTGTCACACAAGGTCTTAACCATTTGTTAACAAGGTGCACTTGAGTAGCAACCGCAAGTGATAAAGTTTACCAGCTGCTTGTCCATTGTCGGTGGTTCTCACCGGTTACTCCGGCTTCTTCCACCACTAAAACTGGTTGCCATGATATAGCTGAAATATTTCTGAAAGTGGCGTTAAATACAATAAATCAAATCAAATAATAATGTACCCATTATTCTATGTAGTGTATTACTCCAAAACATGCGTAAAGTGCAAATCATATGTATAAGGCAGAACAAACTGGGTCAATTACATCATGAGAATTATGAATATTTTTACGCAATTAAAGTCTATAATAAGAAATTTAAGTTTAAAGAAAACATTTACCAAAAAGAATCACAATGTTGTGAATGTTTGAGTCGATTGGTGACATTGAAACTGTTAATTGGATAAATTTGAATAAAGTCATTTAATTTCAATAATAACTATATATTTTAAGTCATGTCAGTGCCGATGAACTGACTACTGGACAGATGATACCCTCGGAGACTAATAGTATACCAGCCGTTGTTGGCCTTCCCATTTGTTGTGTGCCTATGTACGTACCTGATAAAGGTTATCCCTGACATGTGTCGTGCGCACTGAATTCGATATCTACGCTATAATTGCATGACATTTTAAAGATTTTAATCTCACTGCAAATATTTAATCTTGGTCATAATACAATCTTCTTTTTCTTGTCCTATTTATTACTTTTATGATTTCAAACCATATCCAGTTCATACCACAATTATACAGTAAATCACCATCTTATAATAATTATTTTTCTATCGCAATATTGGTACAACGATATTGATCATTTTGTATACTAATGGTATTAGTCTTGCATCTTTCTACGACTTTGTTATTGGTTGATTGGTTGATTTTTGGTGTTTGTTTTAACGCCACTTTCAACAATATTTCAGCTATATCATGGCGATAAGTTTTAGTGATGGTAGAAGCAGGAGTACTCGGAGAGAACCACCGACCATGGGCAAGCAACTGGTAAACTTTATCACTTGCGGCTGCGAGTCGAGTAGACCATTTTTTGTAATTTACAAAGCCGGGCGCGAACCCACGTCGTATTGGTGATAGGCTTGTATGAGTTATTAGATCCAACGACTTAACTCATTGAGCCACACGGGCCCTACAACGACCTAACTCATTGAGCCAGCCGGGCCCTACAACTACCTAACTCTTTGAGCCACCCGGGCCCTACAACTACCTAACTCATTGAGCCACCCGGGCCCTACAACGACCTAACTCATTGAGCCACCCGGGGACCTACAATTACCTAACTCATTGAGCCACCCGGGCCTTACAACTACCTAACTCATTGAGCCACCTGGACCCTACAACTACCTAATTCATTGAGCCACCCGGGCCCCTTAAAGATATGAAAACATATGTTTGTTTGTTGTTGTTGTTGACAAGTAGCTTGAATCCATTTGTCAATTTTTGAGTGAAAAGAATGTCTATATCAAAATTGCTGCGATTTATTCTCCAACACGCACACTGTATTGGTGGCTCAAATTCCACTACGTATAACTAAGGAAATCAGTGTACAGGCATAAAAACGTGGCGGGGATAGACCGGTTATTGGGACCCAAGATACCTACTTGATCAAAATTCCTGGAATCTCATAATTTTATCTCCGGGGTATATTTAACCAGGAAGCATGAGTGCAATCAGTTTATCTGTACGATACCGTGAGGTTATGTAAATATCAATGTAATATCAAAAATAGAATGTACACCATTTACTCATATATATTATTGACCCCAGTCATTTAAAATTGTCAAGTCTGCATTGTATGTATTGGAAACGCAGTTCATGTTTATGAATAATGAGGCCTAGCCCTGACCTAATTCTGATCACCATTGCTGTTGTTGCGCAATCCCCTGTACTTCACAGAACCTGAAATATATTTCATCATCGGTTTTTCTTCAAATACAGTGGAAGCCAAACAATTTCTTATTACAATTACATATGCAATCAGTGTTTATCACCGCTAACGTTGTGAGTTCAATTCCCACTCATAGCTAGATGTACTTGATACGATACGACATTATGTGATGTAGATTGTCAGTGACTTGCGGCATGTCGGTGCTTTTCTCCGGGTACTCCAGTTGCCTGCACCACCAAAACTGATCGCCATGATATAACTGAAATATTGTTGAAAGTGGCGTTAAACACCATAACCTTAGCCCTATTCTGTAGATTTATTTATATGACCCTATAAACAATGTCCACATGTCAGAAGTTACTATGACATCTGAGTGTACTGTTGTTGGTCTTGTAGATTAACATGTACAATCTGATCGTGATTGCTACATGTGCTTGTATTTGAAAAATAATTATTATATTTTGATTGCAGATAATATTATGTGAGTAAAGTTAGTGTATAAAATACTTGCAACATCAGCAGTCACATTCCTGATAACTATTTCTGATTAGATTAGGTTACTTTGATTATATGGTGCTTAACGCCACTTTCAACAATATTTCAGTTATATCGTGGTGGTCAGTTTTATTGATGGAGGAAACCGGAGAACCCGGAGAAAACCATTGACCTGTCGCAAGTCACTGACAAACTTTATCACATAATGTTGTCCACCTCGCCCTGGTCGGGATCGAAATGACAACATCAATGACGCGTATTTGTGAGTGAGTGAGTGAGTGAGTGAGTGAGTTTTGGGTGCGTGCGTGCGTGCGTGCGTGAGTGAGTATTACTTGACGTCAAGTAAAGTAACAATTGTTCTACATCATGGTGATGATGATGACAGCTTTGTAGTAGACCAACACGCTTAGATTTGCATGTGCTAGATTGACTGACACAACAGTCCATGAGTAGTAAAAACAAGCATAAAACGTAAATATAAAACTATAGTGCACATGATGCGTGTCTGGAATAACCATGTACACTCAAAGACATGATACTACACTGGGACATATTATCATGATTCCTAACAAGCCAATCATTTCTCTTGCTCCCTTATACTGCGTGCTAAACTGAAATACAGCAAATACCAGTTGTATAGTGTTTGGCTTGACCTGATCGGGACTCGACCCCACGATCTTACCACACTCGAGTACTCTAACCTTTACATCACCGATGCGGTATTTTGATACAGAACAATATACAAAATCATTAATATATATTCCTCGACCAAGGATAAGCGCCACTTGATTTAATTCATAAATTTTGTTTTTTAATGAACTGTTTTTTTTTTAAATACGATTGCTGTAAAGAATATCTGTACATGTAAGTTTTAATTAATTGTGTAACACGTCATTGATCGCCGTGTTCAATTATAACATGTTGATAATTGGTGTCATACCTAACTACACAAATTGTGTTTGCACGATGAGGTTGTAGTGTTTTTCATATAGAGCGTTTTCATCGTTAAGTTATGAACAGGAGAAACTTGACTTCAACAGAGAGGTGGCAAACTGTTGGCATGTCACAGGCAGGTTTTAGCAATCTAAGGATGGCAGGGCAAATAGGGGTATACCATTCTGTAAGGATCGTCTTATGCAGCGTATGAAAGCGACTAGAATGATTGGTGAATGTTCATGCTCTGGCAGGTCCAGCAAAAGTATTACCTAGAAGATAGGGTTATAGCCCGGTGTACCAGGAAAAATAATTTTGCTACATCAGCTCGTATTCGAATTGAATTTAGGGGATCGTGTATCTGGAAGAACTGTTAACATACGGCTCAATGAGCAGCGCCTGCGCCAAAAGGCGATTCATAAAATAACCGCAACTGCCATTAGATCATGGGTGGACTCGATGGAATTGGTCACGTTATCATCTCCGTCGGAATATTCGTAACTGGAAAGGAATCCATTGGTCAGGCGAAAGTAGATTTTTATTGCGCCTCGTCGATGGCCACATTTGAGTACAGCGATATAGAAACACTGTATTTCATAACTGGAACAGGTTGGGTACAACAGCGTTCGGTGACGGCGTAGTAACTGTTTGATGGTGCTTATCTTTAAATTGTAAGTTAGATTCACGTGTATTATAAGGTAATCTAAGTGGCGTTGCATACCGCGACCACGTGTTTGACGTGTACGTTGTATCCCATTTTAATAATCACTCATTGACAGGTCGATCTTTATGGACGATAACGCCTTACGGCACAGGCCTCGCATTATGAGATCATTCTGGCAGCAAGAGGCGATCGACACATTTCTGTGGTCTGCCATGTCCCTGATATGAACATAATCGAGTACGAATGGTACTTTATTTACCATAAAATGAACCAACGTAATCCACAATGTGAAAATATTGCTGAATTAACAAACGTTATTCTGGAAGAATGGCGGCGATTACCACAAGAGAGGATTCGTCCTCTCGTTCGTGGAATGAAAAGGCGAGTGCAGGAGCGTTGGCGTAAGCGCTGTTAAACGTGGTGGTTGTACTGGCGTCTGAGTAAATGTTCGCGATACATGTAAGGCTTTCTCCATACATTCATTCAAAAGTTCTGAACATCAATATGATTCCATAGTCAGCTTCAAATACGACTCATTTTGTAGCCCATGATCTAATAGAGTATTACCAACAACAATATTTCGGATTCAAATTCTTTCATCCTTAAAAAAAAAACAAAAAAACTTTGAAAATAAAAATTATGGGTGTCCCTTAACTTTTGTAAAACTGTATATACCGCAAAACAAAGTTTATCCAACCTCACTGTGACCTTTGCGTGAAACATTCCAAATTTAAATGTTCTACAACAAACATATGATATAGCAAAAAATAGAACACAAAATATTTATGATATTTTTAATTTATCCCTTTAAAGATGATAAACCTTGAAAATATATATTATATATATATATTTTAATTGACGAATTTCAAAACAGGTTGGTTTACACTACAACACGCTTGCAGCTCTGTTTGTTATGTTTTATCTTCCAAGGTCTCACTTTTTAATTTTTTTCTAATATAGTACATGTGAACAGACTGTTGACTACAAAAATAAATAAATAAATAAATAAATAAATAAATAACACACTTTAATCTAAATTTATACCTCTCCAATATACAAATATAGCACATTGTGATTTATACGTATACCTAAACATGAATAGTCGACATGGGAAACGAACGACCATTTAACTTTGTGCGGACTTATTGATTTTTCATTTGTATTCGTTGATTTGTTTTGTTTTGTTTTGTTTTGTTTTGTTTTTGTTTTTGTTTTTGTTTTTTTGGTAATTTTGTTGTTTTGGTTTTTTTATTTGCTTTTTTTTTATTATTACTATTTTTTTTTTTATTTATTTTTTTTTTGCTTTCGCCAAATATTATCTTGACCTGAAAGATACAACAAATTAATAACCTAACACTCCGTTTTCTTCAAGAAGTTTTGATACTGATTTTTCATGTCTTAATAAAAACTAATAGTAATAATGTGGTTTTTGTTTAGTGCCAGAAAGAACATTCTAACTCGGAGGGAAATGACAACCCCTTCCCCTAGTGATTCCTAGTATCAGTTGTGTTTCTCTGAAATAAATAGGGTATGCACGGGAAATTGTAAAAATGTTTTTTGTTAGTGCACAGGCAAAATAGTCCCTTAAAGGTCATGCACAAACTATATCTTACTCAAGAATATTTCAAAGCTGTGTGCCAAAGAAAAAAAAACGTGATTGTTCATAATTATTTCTAATTACAGACAACTGTGACGTTTTAACAATATTTATTACTAAACTGCAAGATAATAATGACCAAGCAAAAAACATAATAAAAAACTCGGTCAAAACTGGAACAGTTAAAAGTGCACATTTTTATTTTTAACAGCAATTATTTGACCGCTTACCTACTTGACAATTATTTGATACAATCGTTAGATACCCTCACTTCTCCTCTATAGATAGAAAATAGAGCCACTTAACGTATTTGGCGATAGTATAATTATTTACACAAAAACAGATAATAAAATCGAGTACATAAGTCACTTAGAAAGCAAGGTTGAAAAGTTGATTCATGTTGTTTAAAGTACATTGCCTTTATATCACCGATAAAATTCGTAAATACGAACAAATAAAAAATTCAGTGATAATTTAATAACCGAAAGAGCATTCAACCTTTTTTTTAAATTGTATACATCCATCGGAATTTCAAGGTCAATAAGCAATACGAAAGTTATTATGTCAATCAATGTCATTGCTTGCGATTTTTTAACTTGCATGTTCAGTTTATTTTATTTTTTCCGGAAATTAATTTTGTCAATTAATTTCATTGTTTGTGATTATTAACTTGCATGTTTATTTATTTTTTTATTTTTTCATTGTCACTATTAACAAGTAAATTGAGTTATATAACATTAACGACTGTTGTTTTTGTCTTGTTTTTTTCTCAAATAACGCAACTTTTTTTTGTGTCAATGACATCAACTTGCATTAATAAAATTGAAGGACATTGGCTGCTTGCACTTTGAAAGAAATCCAATGATGAAATAAATGTCAGGTGAAGTACGATAGATTACACAACACCAGTCATGCTGATGAGATATTACTTGAATGACGTATCATATGATCAATAACACCGGTTCAGAAGCAGGGAAAGTACAGCTACAATATGATTCAAGTGTATTTATTCCGTTCCTGACAAACTTTGAACGCCCCTTTTTAGGTAAGGGTGGAATATGGTGTTTAATGCCCCTTTTTATGTTAGGATGGGCTATGGTGCTTAATGCCCCTTTTTTTGGTTAGGGTGGGCTATGGTATTTAATGCCCCTTTTTGGGTTAGGGATGGTATTGAATGAAACTGTTTTGGTTACAGTGGGTTGTGGTGTTTAACGCCACTTTCAACAATATTTCAGTTATATCATGGCGGTCAGTTTTATTGATGGGAGAAAACCGGAGTACTCAGAGAAAACCACCGACCTGCCGCATGTGACTGACAAACTTTATTAGATTAGATTTTTGGTGTTTAACGCCACTTTCAACAATATTTCAGCTATATCATGGCGACCAGTTTTAGTGGTGGAGGAAGCCGGAGTACCCGGAGGGAACCACCGACCATGGGCAAGCAACTGGTAAACTTTATCACTTGCGGCTGCGAGTCGAGTGGACCTTTTTTGTAATTTACGAAGCCGGGCGCGAACCCATGCCGTATTGGTGATAGGCGACAAACTTTATTACATAATGTTGTATTGAGTAAACATCACATAAGGGGATTCGAACTCACAACGTTAATGGCGATAGACACTGATTGCATTGGTAGTTATAAACTCATATAAGTATACGCCACTTTTTGGAGGAGTGATACCCAGTAGCGGAGATATGAGGTCACAATACATTTCTTTGACGTCACACTATTGTTCGAACAGTGCATTATTTTTTTAGGAATCTACAGTTTATTCTTTTGTTCTTGATTATATGAACTTTAACCTTTCACTATTTTAGGCTTAAAAACGTGTTTTACTTATTTTGGGACTTTCGTGTGTCGAACCACTGTTGGGATTTTTAAGGTCTACTTTGACTTTAAAAGCTTCCATCTGACCACTCGGCTAAGTTGAACACATTAATAAATTCTATGATTAGTATATATAACTCTTGATAGTAAGTTTTGTTAAAAAAATACCAACAATTTGCTTAAACAACGCAATTGATCAATATATACAAGACACGATACAAGTGTTTGAGTTCTGGCATAATTTATGTTCAGAACTGACGAGTATTCTCGCAATACCAAAACAACCAACGAACTGACCGCAACTTAACAAATCAGACAGACCACAGGTGAACATTTGGGACACTTGAAAGACCTTGAAATATCTAAATATAAACGATTTCATTCACTTGAAAAACCTTGAAATAGTTAAATATAAAATAGAATCGAAAGCAATAACATTTTGTTGTTTATTTTTTTTGTTAATTGTGGCTTATTTAGCTTTCTGAACATTAAAAAGGTAAAAATATAAAATGAAAACACTATTGCAGATAGACGGGTCTCGTTGATTATTTTTTATGAATCTACAGTTGGAGTGTATTCTCCTCTACATAATTATATATGCCGGGACTACCTCATGGGTCATAAGATTCGATCTAACCTCATTCTGCAGAAAAAGAAAAAAATCGAATTCTTCTGCATGTATCTATAGGGGATATGTCAACCAGTTTTCGTTATTTTAGAGGACCTTATCATGAATGTTAAGTTTTTAATTGATTGATTGGTGTTTAATGTCAACATTATCAGTACTTCGACTATGTCGTGGAGTGAATAAAATTTAATGAATTAATTTCTTTAGCTACATGACTACAAGACCTTTAGAAATAAGACATTTTCTTGTGTATCAGGGGCCCGGGTGGCTCAATGAGTTAGGTCGTTGGATCTAACAACTCATACAAGCCTATCACCAATACGGCGTGGGTTCGCATCCGGCTTTTTAAATTACAAAAAGGGTGCACTCGACTCGCAGCCGCAAGTGATAAAGTTTACCAGTTGCTTGTCCGTGGTCGGTGGTTCTCACCGAGTACTCCGGCTTCCTCCACCACTAAAACTGGTCGCCATGATATAACTGAAATATTGTTGAAAGTGGCGTTAAAACACCAAAAAATCAACCAATCAATCGTGTGTATTAAACGATCGGGGATACGTTTTCAAAAATGACCTGCGACTTGAACATTTTGACTATTTAGAGCCCCGTTTATATAAGGCAATTATTTCACACAGATGTTTGTATACACTTTAAAGATAAAAACATGTCGTGCATATATTGTAACAATTCAAGTATTTTATTCTAAAAGTACACCAGACCGTAATCTGTCCCCATAATGTGACGTGACACACAAATCCTGCAAGGTCAATTTACCTAATTTCGCAGATGACAGCTGTGTTATAAGAAAACGATTTTCTTCAACGAAATGTAAAATAAATATTCTGAATATTTAACACAGGTGTGCCCTGTCTAAGACTACACACGTGATACTTAATAGTGCAGGGAATGACCAACACATTCTATTGATGGTATCGCGTTTGAACGAAATTCGGATACTATTTCGCAAAGCCGTCATCATATGGGCTAGGGTTAGGACATGGTGTTTAGTGTGACTTTTAACAATATATTTCAGTTATATCGTGGCGTCAGTTTTTGTGTGTGGAGGAATCAGAAGTACCCGGAAAAAACAATCGACTTGCCACAAGTCACTGACCAACGTTATTACAAAATATTGTATCGAGTACACCTCCCCATGAGCGGGATTCGAACTCACAGCTTTAGTGATGATAGGCATTGTTTGCACAGGTAGCTTAAGTCCAACTACAAATAATGTACCATGCGATCACGACCACGACGGCCCCCGTCATCATAGGACACACGTCTAACTCACGCACTCCATACATTTGTTAATAATATAATTTCAATGAGTGCTGGCCTTAGGATGTGCGGGGTTCCATTGTTCTCTGTAAAACCTGCAGTGTGTTGTGTGTACTTCAACACCCGAACGTAGTTAATTCCAACACGGGGCTCATTTGAAAAGCAATTGCTTGCAACATATATGATACAATTTTGATTGATTTGATTTGATTTGATTTGATTTTTGGTGTTTTAACGCCACTTTCAGTAATATTTCAACTATATCATGGCGACCAGTTTTAGTGGTGGAAGAAGCCGGAGTACCTGGAGAGAACCACCGACTATGGGCAAGCAACTTGTAAACATT
>MJUT01058801.1:218872-234725 GCA_002080005.1 Gigantidas platifrons | reverse complement strand
TTTTTTTAATTCATTACTTTTGTGGGACGTTTTCATTATAAACTGCAGTGTTGAACAACTTCAAACATTACCAAAAACTCAATCCGAGATCGATACAGTAAGCTCATTTCTAAAAACACATAAACCCTCCTCTACTCTGTTTATAATGAAAACGTCCCACAAAAGTAATGAATTAAAAAAAAAAAAATAAGGGTGGGGTCCACAAATCGGGTACCTATGCACGTACCACGTAGGATGTAGATGTAGATGGACCTTGTTTTTATTGAAAATAATTGTCTAAGAAAGATCAAGGATTTACATAGTAGTCCTTGGAAAGATGAGATTAGAATTTTGACATTTTTTTTATTTTTATTTTCCATAAATCGGGAGTCAGCTCGTGACCTGCTTTACAACTTTTTTTTAAGATATTCTCATCTTGCTCCCGTTTTCTGATAATCTTTTATGTCGCTCGGGAGCAAGATGAGAATATGATTTTAATCAGATTGATGCATTGTATGTGTAATCGGATTTGTATCATGATGTGATGCAAATTCCTTTGATGTTGGTCGTTCTCTAAATCCTGATACCCTTACAGAAGGTGGAGCTTAAGTATACTATTAACTTCCAATTTACGGATGTTGTAGTACGGCGGAAACGTACTACAACATCCATAAAAAAAACTGTTAACCAGCACAGTTACAGTGACCCAGAAACCTAATTTTTTGACCCTGTGTTCATATTTTCCGTGAGTTGAACTTCGTTCACCATGACTAAAACTAGATATGATTGATATAGCAAAACAAACTAAAATAGGCAAAAATGCACCTATTAGGGACTATAACTTCACCATAAGTTCTCCAATTATTATGAAATTTTGCAGTCACTTGGGGCTCATCATACTGATCATTTTTGCATATTACGTTTATCTTCTATTCATTACAGTTTTCAAGACATAGCCAAACAAACCAAAAATCGGCAAAAATTGGGCCTACATGTATTAGGGGCCATAACTCCAACAACGGTACTCCAATTTCAATGACATTTTGCAGGCAGGTACAGCTCATCATACTGATCATTTTTGCAATTAACATTGATTATCTACTAGTATCTGGTATATTTTTCAAGATGTAGCAGATTTTTGAAAAAAGTTACAGACGGACGACAGACGACAAATGCAATGTGATGGCAATAGCTCACTTGATCCTTCGGCTTAAAACACCATTCAATCATCATGGCATTAAACACATATGAATCAGAATGTTTTATTAACAACCTAGCAAACATTTGATTATTCAGAAAATTAATGAACATTGCTTAATGAAACGTTTCTCAATTTCTAAAAAAAAAATTCAAATCAAAGTTTTTGACAATATACATTCCTCTGTCAAAAATAAAAAAAATCCACTTCTGCCAAATTCAGACCGTCCATGACGAAAACTGTCAGCTCTATGATGAGGTATCAGGACATCTCGGGACCTGGACATCATACTGATCATTTTTGCAATTAACATTGATTATCTACTAGTATCTGGTATATTTTTCAAGATATAGCAGATTTTTGAAAAAAGTTACAGACGGACGACAGACGACAAATGCAATGTGATGGCAATAGCTCACTTGATCCTTCGGCTTAAAACACCATTCAATCATCATGGCATTAAACACATATGAATCAGAATGTTTTATTAACAACCTAGCAAACATTTGATTATTCAGAAAATTAATGAACATTGCTTAATGAAACGTTTCTCAATTTCTAAAAAAAAAATTCAAATCAAAGTTTTTGACAATATACATTCCTCTGTCAAAAATTAAAAAAATCCACTTCTGCCAAATTCAGATCGTCCATGACGAAAACTGTCTGCTCTATGATGAGGTATCAGGACATCTCGGTACTGAACATATGCGACATCTCGGTACTCGGTACTGGAAATTTCGGTACTGAATAATAAAAATAACTTGATTGAATTTAACAACTTTTAAACATTTTTTTTTAAATGTAGACGTTGTTTATAAAAAAAAATATGTGGTTTTTTTTTAATCAACTTTAATTAAATGGACATCAAAGAGGCAATTCATTAATATTTGTAAATAACTTTTGTTTTGATAACTAAGTCCCTTTATCAATAAATCACAGATAAACTTAACGGGATGATTATTTTCATTTCTGTTTTGATTACATACCTGTTTTAATTTGATAGCTTTAATTACCAAATTTAATTTCTTTAATCATAGATCAATGCTTTAATCTTTTGTTTGACTTCAAAAGACGATACGAGCTGAATTTTATTTGAGAAATATTTGCCAAGCCGATGTATAATGGGTGACGAACTTTCATACATCGGGGATATCAGATAATCTGAAGCAAAGGTCAAAATAATGAAAATGTAAATAAAAATCAATAAAAACAGCGATCTCCGGGATCGATCTACACTGGAATTATCAAAAACACATATCGATCCACTTTTCGGTCATGTATTAAAGAAATACTATAAGTACAAAAATATTGACAATTATTGTCTCATCTAAGTCCCGAACTGTCCAGTACTGAGTACCGAGATGTCCAGGTCAGTACCGAGATGTCCAGTACCGAGTACCGAGATGTCCAAGTCAGTACCGAAATGTCCTGGTACCGAGTTGTCCAGGTCCCGAGATGTCTAGGATTCCTATGAAGATTCAGGACTGCGAAATATACTGACCGATTTCTTAAAATAACATCACAGACCGATTTTTTGAAAACCAGTATAAGGTTAACACCCATTTCGTGGAAAGGAAGAAAAATGTTGACGCCCCTAATCTCATCGACCAATCAAGATACAAGCTCGTTGTAGGATGATTTACATACTACAACGAGCTGACATTCAGAACAGAATTCTCGTCGGCCATTGGCCGACTCGAAACTGTTCTGAATATCAGCCCGTTGTAGTACGGAAATACATCCTACAACTAGAAACAAAGGTCATGGTAATCATTCTGGATTTCCCCTACTTTTATCTTACTATTTTTAGAAAAGGGTAATACCCACCTGAAATTTTCAGGAACTGTTCATTATGTGAGCAGATATGGCGTCGAAGGAATACAATCCAGCAGACACAGCTAAGCAAACAGGAGCTATATCAGCAATTGAGATATTCCAACCACTTATAATACGTGCTGTAAACGCAGAAGAACTGATCGCTTCATCAAAATTAAAACAAATTATTGGAGATGGTAAGTGATTTATTATTATTTTTTAATGTTGTTGAAGTATTTTTAGGAACACCTCATCTCACTTCGTCCTTTATTTTATTTATGGGAGTTTGTATTTCCGTTTTAAGTTGCAATTCGGTTTCTTTGTAATAATGTATGATTGAAAATATTTTGTTATTCTACTATGAGCATCATAAATAAATGTTTCTGAAAATTATAATTTACATTTTGATATTTATATACACAACAGACATCCACAAATGGGATGACAGGCCACTTCCGCCCTTTATCTAAATCTGATACATAAGGCAATATACCGGAGATGCATGTTAATTATTAGCCACTCATTATTATTTTTTCACAAAGGAATTAAATATGCTGCATAATTTCCCTGTTCCGAGTTTCGAACCAATACACATCTGAAATATGAATAGAAAAAGTTTAAAGATGCCAAATGGGGATAATCAAAAGCCATATAAATTGAATGGCCAATGAAAAAGAAGAAAAAGACAAGCAAAAATAATTTACAAAACACTACACAGAAAACAAAAGATTATAGCTATATAGATTGAGCAATACGAACCCAAACAATCCAAATGTTCCAGACGTTTCTGCTCCATTAGTGGCACCTGTCATGTTACTCTTGTTAAAATCCAAGATGCAATAATTCCACAAAAATATACACTTTAGATTACAAGTTTTGATATATATATTTTATTTACGGAAGCTACATTGTACCCCTTTACAACGGGGGCGCCAACCCCCAGGATTCTCGGACTACCCCAGGATAGAAGCAGTGGCGCGTCTCAATAGTTAATAAATACAAATTATATACAATAAAATGATAATTATACATAAAAGAAAGTTCATATCTTAAAATGCATAAGATATGATGGACAGAAATTACTGATTGACATTTTTGTCTAATTAAATGGGCGAGGCTCCATTCCACTATTTATAATGTTTTCAGATGTAGTTAAAGGGCTGAGAAGGAGTAAAACACCAAATGATCAGAGAGTGAATACTATATTAGAATTGATATCCCAGAGTACATCTCTGGACAAATGGAAAACGTTTGCTGGTGTACTTACAGATTGTGGTAAGTATACCTGTATACCTGTAGTTTGTTTAAATGAATAATTTATCAATTTGTCAATATATATCATTTTGTAAGATAAATAATACTTTGATATATTTTTCTTTCACCTTCATATTAGGTATCCATATTTTCTACCAAATTTGGCGAGGAGGAATCGATACAACATAATGTGAAAAAGCTTGCCAGTTACCGTTGGAAGGTCGGTGGTTCGACTCTCACACGCTAGAATAATGGAACATTATTGAAATTGTCGTTAAACTCCGACATACCTAAATCCCATCTAGTTTTTTGTACATTGTCGAATATCTCACAATATAGTCTATAGTTGTTTTTTTTTTTTTTGTGCAAATTATGTATGCTCCAGTCAATCTATACTAAAAATAGCAGAACATTAAGCAAATTTCAAAAGAATTTTGTAATAGTGTGTTAGCAACTTTAATAACTGCATCCCCAAATGTGGAATACACACTATACAGTCCAATGTAATGGGCATGGTCCGGGTGGCTCAATGAGTTAGGTAGTTGGATTACCTAATAACTCATACAAGCTTAAGCCTATCACCAATACGGCGTGGGTTCGCACCCGACTTTGTAAATTACAAAAAAGTGTGCAATCGACTCGCAGTCGCAAGTGATAAAGTTTACCAGTTGCTTGCCCATGTTGGGTAGTTCTCTCCGGGTACTCCAGCTTCTTCCACCACTAAACTGGTCGCAATGACATAGCTGAAATATTGCTGAAAGTGGCGTTAAACACAATAAATCAAATCAAATCGACCAATGTAATGAGTTGAATTTTACCATGTATGCCAGAAGGTAGTAGGATATGATGGTCTGAGTAAGCATACAGGTTAGGTTATTACCAATTGAATTATAAAATAGACCAGGCCTTACGATCATAATAAAACTGTTCAGTACGATTTTTGTTTTATGTGTATGGTTTGTAGATCATTGTTTGTCCTTTTGTCCTTTTTCTTTTGGCCATTGTGTTGTATTTTCTTCACATATTCTTGTACTCATACACCAAAGTTGTCCAATCAAAACAAAGTATTTGCTTGATACATTGTTCTCATTGGCTGTTTTCTCGAGTACGTCTTATGTTTTAGGACCATAAGATCTGGTCTCGACCGAAATTTTTTTTTTATATCATTTTTCAGATTTCACATTTGTTCCTCTAGTTATCATAAAACATTATCCAACAAGTGTAGAATTGCAGCTTAAAAATGTAGTGGATAAATTAAAAGATGAGACTGTTGATACTACATTGTTGTCAGGAATTCTTAAAACCAACAGTCTGCTAACAGACATTGATGTACAAGATATAGATACAGAACGTATAAATCGGCAATGTGCAAAAGCAGCATTGTTAGTTTTGATTGACAGGATAGTGACCTTTCACCCTGATTCGTGGTACCAGAACTTTCTAAAATGTTTGTGTGAAGCTGGAATGGAAGGTGCTGTGAAGAAGATTGAACCAGACTTTGGTAATGCATAAACTAAACATAAATCATTTTTACACAAGCTTTATTCCACTTAGAAATAACAATTTGGAATAAAAGAAAAGAAATATAGAACAAATTTTATTATATAAATAAATTCATCCAATTATTGTTATTCACAAAGATATTTAATTTCTTTTGTCAAATTAGAAAAATGTGTTACAAAATAATAAGTATCACATTATTTTATAACCCGGAGGTAAACTATTAGACCTAGATTTTCGTCTACGTGGAATCAAAAAGAGGTCCGCTGTTTGCACTGAACAAATAAAATAAACGTTAACCTCCTTCTAGCAAGGACAGAACATACATACAGTACCTCCGATGTTCGGAATACAGAGATACCGGTATTTAGAGGAAAATTTTAATTTAATATATAGGGGGAAATTCAGGACCAAAACTAAATGTTCGGTTTTCAGAGAGTGCGGTTTTGGGGAGTTCCACTGTATATGTCTTATGTTTTGAGAATGCCAAATGCCATGCATATAAAAGGCAACAGCTTGCTATCAGCACTCTTTATTGACCCTTTTTGCCAGGCAAATATTTCCGAATATATTATCAAGACCAATAACTATGTTATAATGAACTCCTACTTCCTTAAAGTATCATCAACTTAGTAGTCCATTCATTGCATGAAATGTCTTTTTTATTCTATTTCCCAAATTCCCATCATTACAATTATCAAATTGTATAAAACTACTGACTCTCTGTCTGCCATAATGGACCGTAATTGGTTTAACATATTTTGATTCGGTTTGATTTTTATATTATTTGATAGGTACATATGAGACGATGAGTGATACCAAGCATAACAATGAAATGGAGGGTGTCACAACTGATGACCACTGGAGAAAATTAATAATGGAGTTGTGTTACGGTCAAATTGTCAAAAATGTCACACCGTCTGGTCTGTTAACAAATCTTGGTTCTGTATTTAATATGGGTATGTATGATAGATGAATTAATGTAATATTGTTATACAAGATGACAACAACTTGCAAGAAAGGGATATGGTGTTCGCCTGATTGTGGAAGATAATAGGTCCAACCTAGGGGTGAAACCGGGAGCGTAGCTATAGTCTGACAGCCTGTTAGTCCGATAGTACGACAGCCCGCTAGTCCGACAGTCCGATAGTCCGACAGCTCGATAGTCCTTCAGAGATGGGTTATTTTCACTTTCACCCTTCAAGTAAAAACAGCAACAAAGTAAAAGTTAGCAGAATACAAAAAAGTATCAAATTTTATTGAATATTTGTCTGAATCGGTATTAGTAATACTTGTATCGACCTTACGCACGATATTGTGTCAATGATGAACAATCTTATATATTTCTCTTAATATGAAGTCTCTAGTTAAATATATTGACACAAAACATGTAGTTTTTGTATTTTAATCTTGTATGAACCTACTCCTTCTACAAAATTGATAGAATTTTGTCATAATTATCTGGAATATTTAATAAAATGACATGAATTATAGCTAATTTTGCATGCAAGAGTAACAAACTGGGGTATATGCATTTTACTTAAACAAAATTTTCTATTACTTAAATGAAGAAATAGAAAACGTCTTTAATTTACTGATAATCTGAAAGGGACGACCATACGATTTTCGGAGAGGGGTGTTTTTGGATCAAATTAAATCTGTTCGTCTTCTTCATCGTTAAATATTTTTTTCCGACAGAGCCGACCTAGCAGGTAATTTGGGCAGGACTGAAAAGACTATTTTGGCTAGATGAGCCTACCGGAACAATGGGCAAATGCTACAGTATTCCGGGTTTCGAGACTTTGTTCTTTGGATTATCTAAAGGAAATGTATTGACTATTAACCTAAAAGAATGAAAAAATATGTTAAAGCGAAGAAATCCCCACAAGAAAATGTTAGTCAAAAACTTAAAACACTGGTTTAAATGCAAACAACAGTTCAAAAATTGTTAGTCGTCTGGACTATATGAAAACGGGGAGTTACAGTTTTGACTTGAATAATGGGTGTATGGGGAAAACCAAACATTAATGCAATTAAACTTTGCTTAATATCATGAACTTTTAAACCCTCTCTTTCAGTATATTAGTCCCTGAAAGTAAAGTTTAAATAAAATCAGGTCTGTCAAAATCCCCTAGCATGGTTAAAACGAATTGCCTAGACAAAAGCTTACGTACCGAAACCTTCAGCAAATTATACTCAAGTCTCCAGTTTGGTATCAGAGACAAGTGAGCTTTTTTTTTAAATTTTCTAACGAAGGTCTAAATGCCCCATCTTGAATTGCCAATGTGAGTTATGTTATGCTAAATATGATCTTTATATTGATTCTACACAATTGAATTAAAAAAATGTTGCATAAACAATAATTATATACTCTTCTCTCATTTGAACACACAAAACAAGTTAATTTGACGAAAATATTTTTTATGTACTTCAGTAAACCACATAAAAATCTTGTAACACCAGGTTGGCGACGGATCTTGCTTTCACAGTGCACAAAACTCGGCGAATGTTTCTAATAAGAACATACATGTAATATATTTAATTCTCCTAGATTACGGCTATTAAAAGTACTTAGTATATCGAACTGTCGGACTATTGGGCTGTCGGACTACTGGACTGTCGGACTACCGGACTGTCGGACTACTGGACTGTTGGACTATCGAGCTGTCGGATTATAGGTCTGACCCCATGAAACCAACTAACATAAAAATTTGTATTTGATTCTTCTTCCCTACGAACGAAACATTAAAGTATAAGAACTAGGACTAAATAACTGAAAGTCTGGGTAAAGTTTTCGAGTGAATAGACACATCCGCTTGCAAAATAACAGTTTTTTAACTCAAACTCAACGGTATGGTCTTATGCATTCATTCTCATCTCAATAAAAGTATCTTGTTCTTGCCATTATAGAGCTTCAACATTGCTAAATGATATTGGGCGTTTAAAAGCAATCATCGCTCTCTCATTCGACTTTGATTTTTGGTTTTAAAATCTCCCATTTCGCTTCCTGACTGTATAGACGCTGTATAATGCATGCCAACATCTTTGACTGTGAAACAAATTTTTTAAATCTACTCTTAGGTTTTCGATTGTCGGGTGAATATAAAGCATACCTTCATTTGGTATTTTATGCACTTATGCAATTAAAGGTATATTTCATCGGTCATTGGGGAATGTTGTAAAAATTAAAAATTATGTTATTTCAGATGAAAAGACAACCATACGATCACTTAAGAATACAGAATCATCACAAGCAGCAATGGCAAAATTATTGAATATCTTAGATAAAAAAGATTGTCGGGGAAAGTGGCAAATATTTAAACAAGCACTGGTTGAAGATGGTAGGTTTATATATACCAAACGAATATTGTAACAGGGTTTGTAGCTGTAGCAAAACGACAGGTACCACTAGTGGACAAGGAACTGCTTATCCTTCCTAAGCACCCTCGGTTTTTAGTGGGGTTTTTTAGTGGGGTTCGTGTTGCGCGATCTTTAGTTTTCTGTGTAGTGTTTTGTATACATCTTTATTTCTGGTAACCTTTGTTAGAACAATGACATACAGATAACAAATTAAATACATACATAATACACAGTGAGATGCAATAGAACTTAAAGTAAGAATTGTAACAATTGTCATATCAGTATTATGACATAATACAGTATAGCATTCTTCTACTTCTACTTCATAAGAGGCTGCCTTCAACTAATTGAAGAAATATACTGATTCCCCCAATTACTAGTGGTACTGCACATCAAACTCTATTATTAACAAATTTTAGGAAAAGAAAGAATTTTTTTTTTTATATTAGATTTTAAGATAAAACTATGTACAATAATATATGATGACTAATGGGGAAACTGTTCCAATTTCGTATGTGGAAAGAATGATTGCTGTCCGAGTTGTAAGTGTGTGGATGGTATTTGATATGAGAGAGAGAATGAATGTTGGTATGAATATGTCTGTTTTTGGTATAGCTATTAATTCATGAGTGATCTTATATAGTATGACTATGCGTGCATCTGATCTTTGATCTGCTAGGGTTCGCCAATTCAGATGTTCTATCATGTTACTAGTGCTAGAGGTGTTATGATAGCAGTTAAAACTGTACCTAGCAACCCTACGTTGTACCTGTTCTAATTGTGCTATGTCTTCTTTGGTATATGGGTCCCATACAGAACAGGCATATTCAAGTTATGGTTGAACAGGATTTATATGCCTGTTCTTTGACTTTGGTAGAAGTGATGTTGATGTTTCTATGGAGGAACCCAAGTGTCTTGTTTGTTTTTGTTGTGATTTTGTTTATATGGCTATCCCTTTTAAGGTCTGACTGTATTGTGACACCCAGATACTTTGCTTTACCTGCATGTTCAAGTTGGTGTCCATATCTTTTATACTAAATCTGACTTTGATTTCATTACCGGTAAATGTTCTGGAGTAATAATATTTTGAAAAATCCGAATATGTTTTACATTTTCTTTCCAGGCTATGAGTGGATTAAAGATTTCATTGAGGGAAATTTTATATGTTACGGTGATAGTGATAATTGGGAACATATGATCAATTTTTTTGAAAGGACTTTATCTGAAAAAATAAGACCACAGGAAATATTGCCATACTTGAGACAAGAGAATATAATCAGTGATATAGATTCCCAAGAGGTAGAACAGGTGTGCAGAAATTCTGGCGAAAATGAAGCTGTGTTTCGACTGCTTACGTTCCTACCGAAACGAAAGCCAAATTCATGGTATCCAGAATTTATGGAAATACTGTTCAAAACTGGCAGTGAAGAAACTGTTGTAGATATTGACCCTGATATATATAAAAGTAAGTACAGATTAAAATATCTTATATTCTATGTAGTTTATAATAATTTTAACATAAAACTAAAATACAAATTTTGCATTCAATTCATAGTATTGAAATAATTCACCAGATTCATTTAGTTAAAAAGTTCATTTTGAAGCATTTGAAATTTGTTATGGTATATGTACATGTATAATGAATTTGAAAAATGAAATGTTTTCCGAGTTTGTATGTATGTTGCATAGATTAGGTTTTACATGCCGAGGTCTCCTTCTGTGGGTAGTTTGTGGTCTCCTTCTGTGGGTAATTTGTGGTTTCCTTCTGTGGATAGTTTGTGGTCTCATTCTGTGAGTAGTTTGTTGTCTCATTCTGTGGGTAGTTTGTGGTCTCATTCTGTTGGTAGTTTGTGGTCTCATTCTGTGTGTAGTTTATGATCTCCTGTGGGTAGTTTATGGTCTCATGTGGCTAGTTTGTGGTCTCCTGTGGGTAGTTTGTGGTCTCCTTCTGTGGGGGAATTTGTGGTCTCATGTGGGTAGTTTGTGGTCTCGTTCTGTGGTAGTGTGTGGTCTCTTTCCGTGGGTAGTTTGTGGTCTCATGAGGTTGGTATATGGTCTCCTTCCTTGGATAGTTTGTGGTTTACTTCTGTGAGTAGTTTGTGGTCTTATTCTGTGGATAGTTTGTGATTGCCTTCTCTGAATAGTTTGTGACCTCATTCTGTCAGTAGTTTTTGGTTTCCTTCTGTGGGTAGTTAGTGGTCTCATTCTGTGGGTAGTTTGTGGTATCCTGTGAGTAGTTTCTGGTTTCCTTCTGTGGATAGTTTGTGGCCTCATTCTGTCAGTAGTTTTTGGTTTTCTTCTGTGGGTAGTTTGCGGTTTCTTCTGTGGGTAGTTTGTGGTCTCCTTCTGTAGGTAGTCTGTAGTTTCTTCTGTGGATAGTTTGTGGTCTCCTTCTGTAGGTAGTTTGTAGTTTTCTTCAGTGGATAGTTTATGGTCTCCTTCGGGGGGATAGTTTGTGATCTCCCTCTTTGGGTAGTTTGTGGTCTCATTCTGTGTGTAGTTTGTTGTGTCATTCTGCGGATAGTTTGTGGTTTCCTTCTGTTGGTAGTTTATGGTCTCAATCTGGGGTAGTTAGTGGTGTTTGTCTGTGGTAGTGTGTGGTCTTCTTCTGGGAGTATTTTATAGTCTCCTTCTGGGTGTAGTTTGTGGTGTCATTCTGTGGTAGTTTGTGGTCTCCTTCTGTGGGTAGTTTGTGGTCGCATTCTGTGGTAGTGTGTGGTCTCTTTCTGTTGGTAGTTTGTGGTCACATTCTGGGGATAGTTTCTGGTTTCCTTCTGGGGATAGTTTGTGGTCTCATTCTGTCAGTAGTTTTTGGTTTCCATCTGTGGGTAGTTTCTGATCTCCTTCCATGGGTAGTTTGTGATCTCCTGGGGATAGTTTGTGGTTTCCTTCTGTGGGTAGTTTGTGGTTTTCTTCTATGGGTAGTCTGTGGTCTCCTTCTGTGGGTAGTTTGTTGTCTCTTTTGTGGGTAGTTTGTGATCTCCTTCTGTGGGTAGTTTGTAGTTTCCTTCAGTGGATAGTTTATGGTCTCCTTCTGGGGATAGTTTGTGATCTCCCTCTTTGGGTAGTTTGTGGTCTCCTTCTGTGGGTAGTTTGTGGTGTCCTTCTGTGGTAGTTTGTGGTTTTCTTCTGTGGGGAGTTTGTGATCTCCTTCTGTGGGTAGTTTGTTGTCTCTTTTGTGGGTAGTTTGTGGTCTCCTTCTGTGGGTAGTTTGTAGTTTCCTTCAGTGGATAGTTTATGGTCTCCTTCTGGGGATAGTTTGTGATCTCCCTCTTTGGGTAGTTTATGGTCTCCTTCTGTGGATAGTTTGTGGTCTCCTTCTGTGGGTAGTTTGTGGTGTCCTTCTGTGGTAGTTTGTGGTTTTCTTCTGTGGGTACTTTATGGTCTCAATCTGGGGTAATTTGTAGTGTCTGTCTGTGGTAGTGTGTGGTCTCCTTCTGGGAGTATTTTATAATCTCTTTCTGGGTGTAGTTTGTGGTGTCATTCTGTGGTAGTTTGTGGTCGCATTCTGTGGTAGTGTGTGGTCTCTTTCTGTTTGTAGTTTGTGGTCGCATTCTGGGAATAGTTTCTGGTTTCCTTCTGTAAATTGGCTGTGGCCTCATTCTGTCAGTACTTTTTGGTGTCCATCTGTGGGTAGTTTATTGTCTCCTTCTGTGGGTAGTTTCTGGACTCCTTCTGTGGGTAGTTTGTGATCTCCTTCTGGGGATAGTTTGTGGTTTCCTTCTGTGGGTATTTTGTTGTTTTCTTCTGTGGGTAGTCTGTGGTCTCCTGTGGGTAGTTTGTGATCTCCTGTGGGTAGTTTGTGGTCTCCTTGTGTTGGTAGTCTGTGGTCTCCTTCTGTGGATAGTTTGTGATCTCCTATGGGTAGTTTGTGGTCTCCTATGGGTAGTTTGTGGTCTCCTTCTGTGTGTAGTTTGTGGTCTCCTTCTGGTGGTAGTTTGTGGTCTCCTGTGGTCATGTGTAGTCTGCTGTGAGTAGTTTGTGTTTTCCGTCTACTAGTATGTGTAGTTGATGGTCTCATTCTGTGGGTAGTTTGTGGTCTCTTTCTGTCATAGTTTGTGGTATTCTGGGGATAGTTTCTGGTTTCCTTCTGTGGATAGTTTCTTGCCTCGTTCTGTGGGTAGTTAGTGGTCTCATTCTGATTCTGTGGGTAGTTTGTGATCTCATATTTTTGGGTAGTTTGTGGTCTCCTTCTGTGGATAGTTTGTGATTTCCTTCTGTGGGTAGTGTGGGGGTTCCTTCAGTGGGTAGTTTATGGTCTCCTTCTGTGGGTAGTTTGTGGTCTCTTTCTGTGGGTAGTTTGTGATCTCCTTCTGTGGGTAGTTTGTAGTTTCCTTCAGTGGATAGTTTATGGTCTCCTTCTTGAGATAGTTTGTGATCTCCCTCTTTGGGTAGTTTGTGGTCTCCTTGTGTTGGTAGTCTGTGGGTAGTTTGTGGTTTCCTTCTGTGGGTAGTTTATGGTCTCGATCTGGGGTAGTTTGTAGTGTCTGTCTGTGGTAGTGTGTGGTCTCGTGGGAGTTTTTTATAGTCTCCTTATGGGTGTAGTTTGTGGTGTCATTCTGTGGTAGTGTGTGGTCTCCTTCTGTGGGTAGTTTGTGGTCGCATTCTGTGGTAGTGTGTGGTCTCTTTCTGTTGGTAGTTTGTGGTAATTTCTGGTTTCCTTCTTTTGATAATTTGTGGCCTCATTCTGTCAGTAGTTTTTGGTTTCCATCTGTGGGTAGTTTCTGGTCTCTTTCTGTGGGTAGTTTATGATCTCCTTCTGGGGATAGTTTGTGGTTTCCATCTGTGGGTAGTTTGTGGTCTCCTTCTGTGGGTAGTTTCTGGGCTCCCTCTGTGGGTAGTTAGTGGTCTCATTCTGTGGGTAGTTTGTGATCTCATTTTGTGGGTAGTTTGTGGTCTCCTTATGTGGGTAGTGTGGGGGTTCCTTCAGTGGGTAGTTGATGGTCTCCTTCTGCGGGTAGTTTGTGGTCTCTTTCTGTGGGTAGTTTGTGATCTCCTTCTGTGGGTAGTTTGTAGTTTCCTTCAGTGGATAGTGTATGGTCTCCTTCTTGAGATAGTTTGTGATCTCCCTCTTTGGGTAGTTTGTGGTGTCTTTCAGTGGGTAGTCTGTGGGTAGTTTGTGGTGTCCTTCTGTGGTAGTTTGTGGTTTTCTTCTGTGGGTACTTTATGGTCTCAATCTGGGGTAATTTGTAGTGTCTGTCTGTGGTAGTGTGTGGTCTCCTTCTGGGAGTATTTTATAGTCTNCTGTGGGTAGTTTGTGGTCTCCTTCTGTGGGTAGTTTTTGGGCTCATTCTAAGGGTAGTTTGTGGTCTCCAACTGTGGGTAGTTTGTAATCTCATTCTGTGGGTAGTTTGTGGTCTCCTTCTGTGGGTAGTTTGTGATCTCCTTCTGTGGGTAGTTTGTAGTTTCCTTCAGTGGATAGTTTATGGTCTCCTTCTGGGGATAGTTTGTGATCTCCCTCTTTGGGTAGTTTGTGGTCTCCTTCTGTGGATAGTTTGTGGTGTCCTTCTGTGGGTAGTTTGTGGTTTTCTTCTGTGGGTACTTTATGGTCTCAATCTGGGGTAATTTGTAGTGTCTGTCTGTGGTAGTGTGTGGTCTCCTTCTGGGAGTATTTTATAGTCTCTTTCTGGGTGTAGTTTGTGGTGTCATTCTGTGGTAGTTTGTGGTCTCCTTCTGTGGATAGTTTGTGGCCTCATTCTGTCAGTAGTTTTTGGTTTTCTTCTGTGGGTAGTTTGCGGTTTCTTCTGTGGATAGTTTGTGGTCTCCTTCTGTAGGTAGTTTGTAGTTTCTTCAGTGGATAGTTTGTGGTCTCCTTCTGGGGGGAAAGTTTGTGATCTCCCTCTTTGGGTAGTTTGTGGTTTCATTCTGTGTGTAGTTTGTGGTGTCATTCTGTGGATAGTTTGTGGTTTCCTTCTGTTGGTAGTTTATGGTCTCAATATGGGGTAGTTAGTGGTGTTTGTCTGTGGTAGTGTGTGGTCTTCTTCTGGGAGTATTTTATAGTCTCCTTCTGGGTGTAGTTTGTGGTGTCATTCTGTGGTAGTGTGTGGTCTCCTGTTGGTAGTTTGTGGTCGCATTCTGTGGTAGTTTGTGGTCTCTTTCTGTTGGTAGTTTGTGGTCGCAAGTAATAGATAACTTCTGGATGCGTAATNGAAACGGTTAGGATATGGAGATGAATCAAATACCGGAAATGTCAGCCTAGAATACCGGCGGATGTTTTGCCGGTCCAGTGGGCCGACAGAGATGTGGAATATGTCGGACATGCCGATTTTTTGTCGGCCAAACCAATAAAATCGACAAATTTCAAGAACTCTGGGGTAGTTTGTGGTCTCCTTCCATGGGTAGTTTGTGATCTCCTGGGGATAGTTTGGTTTCCTTCTGTGGGTAGTTTGTGGTTTTCTTCTATGGGTAGTCTGTGGTCTCCTTCTGTGGGTAGTTTGTGGTCTTCTTCTGTTAGTAGTCTGTGGTCTCCTTCTGTGGATAGTTTGTGGTCTCCTGTGGGTAGTATGTGGTCTCCTGTGGGTAGTTTGTGGTCTCCTTCTGTGGGTAGTTTTTGGGCTCATTCTAAGGGTAGTTTGTGGTCTCCAACTGTGGGTAGTTTGTGATCTCATTCTGTGGGTAGTTTGTGGTCTCCTTCTGTGGGTAGTTTGTGATCTCCTTCTGTGGGTAGTTTGTAGTTTCCTTCAGTGGATAGTTTATGGTCTCCTTCTGGGGATAGTTTGTGATCTCCCTCTTTGGGTAGTTTGTGGT
>MJUT01058801.1:177738-208063 GCA_002080005.1 Gigantidas platifrons | reverse complement strand
AGCTAAATAACACTATCATTTATTTTCTTACAGTAACAGAGGATCCAGAAACTGCAGGGACTAATTTGTGTTCAGAGCAAAACCCATCAAACTTGAATACTGACAAAGACGATGAAATTACAAAGCAAAAGTTATTGGCAAAAACAAAAGTGGATCAGTCATACAACATGTTATCAGATCCTGAAGCCCAGCCTGACTCTGGTCAAACAGAACTCAATTCAATCATTGTAGAAAATGCAAAGAGAGAAATTGCGCGTGAAGTTTCCCGTTCCGAAGAAAATAAAAGAAACATTGAATGTTCCCGTAAGTGTTAATGTTCAATCTCATTATATTATCACATGTAATTATTAAGTGTCCACACATATTACAAGGTGGTCTGCATGCTTTTAATTTTACTGCAATGAATCTGACATCTTGTGTTTTCATATATTCCCAATGAAATCCAATAAGCAACGTTTGAATAATTATTAATTGACAGCATTTGCTCCTCTAATTCTTTGCCCTTGATGAGTAACACGTCAAATGCCACATGTGGAACAGGAACTGCTTACCTTTCCGGAGCACCTGAGTTCACACCCAGTTTTTAGTGGGATTTGTGTTGCTTGATCTTTAGTTTTCTGTGTAGTGTTTTGTACATCATTGTTTTTCCTTTTTCTTTTTGCAATTGTATTGGTTGTCTTTCTACAATTTACGGCTTCTGATTACCCCTTTGATGTCTTCAAATTTTTCTTTGATGTAAATCCTGCTTCATAGGAGTAAATAAAATTTGGGATACTGGTTATATTTAACCTTTTAAACACTTCACATTATCTGTGTCATTTGATGTTTTGATACTAGAGGTTTCGAACACAATTGATGGGATGACATAACTATATTCAGACCATAGAAAACCCACACTGTAAGTCTGAGGGTAAGTAATAAAATAAAAAACAATAATACCACATTGTTGAAACAGTTCCAAACTCGACAAAAAAATCGTAGAAATAGGCAAAATTGATATCCTTAATATACATGACCGATTACTGTCCTGACTTGAAACGGGCGTTTCGCTTTTAATATGGCGTGGTTTCTAGTTTGATGGGCCCATGCATGTAATGTATCTCTATGGTTAACTTCGTTATCCCCAAGGCCTTTCATGTATAACTCTTGAAGGTCCTAAAACAACAATTTACCTTCACAGAGGATCAAGTTCTGTTTTTAATTATTAGATATATTGAAATGTACATGGTTAATTTATATCCCAGACCCATTTCTGCTTTATACACAACGATACACGAGCACGATTGAAGACGTATATAGACAATACTATCGACTCTTGTCATCTTCAATATAATTTTAATGGATTTGTATATTATGGACTAAAAAGTTACTTCGAGGAACCCGAAATTTTGACACATCGAATTTCGAGATAATAGAGGTAAATTAAGTTCACAGTACTAAGTTTAAAACAGGACTTCAGAAATATTTCGACTGACCTAACCGAAATTTCGAGTAACTGGTTTTAATGCAAGGAGATTCAATTGTATATCATTATATCCCATTTCAGTACAAGAGGACAAAAGACGACACACCATGGTGGATTAAATGCTACCAATGATGGAAACGAATATGGCATTTCATTCACAAATAATAATTTAGAAGATTTCTGTAGCAGGGTCTATGATTGACGTACGCTGTATGCTACATCATGGCAATGATTGTTATGTCGTCGCTAAGACATTGAGAGGCATACTACAAATACACATCCGTCATTATTACAAACAGAAGGGTAAACTTTGGTCGACTAAAAGAGGCGTCGTACTAAATCCACCAGAATAGTTGAAGCTGGAAGCAAATTGTGACACTCTTGATATGCTGTTAGAACAATGCTTCACTGGAGAGCTAAAGAAAAAGAAAGAGATTTGCTTAGAGGAGATGTCAACTAATCTGTTAACCCTACGTATCGTATTATAGATATACATTTTGTAAGACACTGGAAGAAGTCAGTATACACAAAAGAAGTTTTGCTTCAAGAAAAGGCGTTTCTTTAAATAGAACTAGATGGAATAGTTTAAAAGACGTGATGACGGAGATTCGAAATAAAGTTCCTGAACTAAACAGTGCTTGAGCTGATGACCATATAATTACATCAGACTGATATAATAGTTATATTGAAGTGTTCATATTCATATTCATTATAGATATTAACATTAATTCATTGCACTGCATGCACACGAAGATACATGTAACTACCAAAAATGTGGAATGATTCTTTCAGTTGGTTAAACATGCATTAAGCAGAATTATAAAACATTGTAGGCATTGTAATACTGCAGATACATACTGGATTGAACTCACACTGAAATGTACTTTATGAACTCTGATCACTTTAAACACACTGCACTGAAATGTACTTTATGAACTCTGATGACTTTAAATAAACTGAAATGTACTTTATGAACTATGATCACTTTAAGCACACTGGAATGTTCTTAATGAATGCTGATGTCCTTAAACACACTAGGATGTACTGTATAAGCTCTGATGTCTTTAAAGACACTGAAATATACTTTATAAACTCTGATTACTTTAAACACATGGTAATGTTATTAATTAATGCTGATGTATTTAAACACAGTGGGATGTATTGAATGAACTCTGATGTCTTTAAACAATCTAGAATGTACTTTATGAACTCTGATGTCTTTAGATCATCTTCGCTAGCCAAGGGTTACAATCCACTTCTCTCCTCTCCACCCTTGGCAGATTAAGTCAGAATTTTGTAATACCCACGTATCACCCTCTAGCAGATTTATGAAGTTCAGCCCATTTGCATTACATCATTATCAATCAATGAGAACGGTTGTACTATTACCTGTTCGAAGGGATGTAGCCTAAGACTTTAGTTAATTGAGCAAATAATTAAAAAATTTCTGTAAATAAATATCGTTCTTCTGTGTTTGGGGGGCAAAGATTCATGACAAAGTTTACAGTTTTCTCCGCATGTCGCCATTGTGTACATTTTTCTTTCTCTACATGTAATCATTTGTTAGATGCATTTTGATTGGACGCAGCCACCCACTGCTGCATCGAATACAAAACAATACCGTGAGGACCCGAAATTCCGACTTAATCTGCCAAGGGTGGAGAGGAGAGGAGCGGATTGTAACCCTTGGCTAGCGAAGATATCTTTAGATAAGCTAGAATGTACTTGATGAACTCTGATGTCTTTAAACACTCTGAAATGTACTTTATGAACTTTGATCATGTCTTTAAATACACTGGAATGTATTGAATGAACTCTGATGTCTTTTAACACCTGGAATGTACATAATGAGCTCTGATGTCTTTAGATAAGCTAGAATGTACTTAATGAACTCTGATGTCTTTAGATAAGCTAGAATGTACTTAATGAACTCTGATGTCTTTAACAATGTATTTAATAAAATGAAGAAAAAAAAAAGAAAAAAAAATCCACTGTGGGAACAGTTCCAAAGCCAATCGGAAAATGTAGAAAGAGGTAAATTGCAATGGTGCCCTCATACAAATGTTTTCCACATATATGTGAGTAAGACATAACCAGGTGAACAGCTACAAAGAACGCTATAATCTTGAACATTATACATAATATATGTAATTTTCGTGACACAGAAGTTGTCATATGTATAATGACTCCATATGTCTTTAATATATTGTTTGCCATTTTGGGGTTTGAAATATACCAATTTCTCAAGGTCAATTTAATTCAAGCATATTTACGAAAAAGTGGCGACTTTACTTTCCATATCATAAATTTTTCCTTTTTCGGATGACTTAGTCCGTTGGTCGCATTATAAGAAGTTTACATTTCTAAGATTTTGCTTTGTCCGTGTATGAAATAATGTTGGGACTTTAACGATGGTAATATCTTGATAACGAAAAAAAACTCTTACTCCAAAGACACCGCTTTCATAATTTGGTAAAACTTTCACTAAATTAATTAACGCTGCAAAAGTAGTGGCCTTTAAACAACATATTCTACCTGCTTGTCTTCTCTCTTGATATTAATGGACTGTCCTGGTCGTTTGGTAGTTCGAGTTTGAATTCCACTCGTGGCGAGGTATACTCGATGCAACTTTATGCGATGAAGATTGTCAGTGACTTGCGACAGGTCGGTACACTGCATTTTCCTCCACCAATAAATTAACCACCAAGATAAAAGTGAAATATTGTTGAAAGTGGTGTTAAACACCATAACCTTAATCTCATTTGATATTAAACAACACGTAATCTAGATGACGCAATAATGTACAATAACTATCATTATCGCGAATTCTATAAATATACTGACTATATCTGTACCTTTCCTATAGAGGAGTAGAAGTAAGATACTGACTAAATAAACATTAGAGAGAACCGAAGGGGAAATCACGAATGGACATTCTAGAGACAGAGGTAACATTGAGCACAAGAAACAGAATGAAGACAAAAAACAAACAAAAACACAATGAAAAACTAAAAGATGAGCAACATGGACTCCACCATTAACCGGGGTTGTTGCCAGGTATTCATGTTCTATATACAAAGCATAAACCGGGGTTGAATCTGTGTTCATCTTCTATATACAAAATACTTGTGTTATCACATGTGTATTGCAGTTGAGAAACACCCACTTAAATATATACATCGCCAATGCATATTGTGATGTGGTTTTGTTTTGTATGTCTTCGTCTTGTGTCTTGTGTACACAATGTTGGCAGGTTCTCTGGATTGTCCATTCTTGGTTGCCCCTTCTGTTTTCTCTAACATTTATTTGATAAAAATATATGTGCAAACTATATCGACCTATATGTAGTTGCACCTCATATAACAATGATTTGGCCGAGGGGTTAAATTGTTTCGTCATTATGCTAAGAGAATCGATGCAGAGTTCGAATCCCACTGAGGAAAGAACTACTACCTCTTACACTGATGGATTAAATATTCAGAAGTTTATGTGAAAAATATTTAATGCAGCCCGGTATTCTTATTGAATACATCATGTGATTTAAAATTTCTAAAACCAGATTAGACGATTTTTTGGTTAATGGAAAAAAAGGTCACATCTTTATTTTCAGCTTATGATACTGTTGGAAATGATGATTGTGATTCTGATACCGATAACGAGAATATCGTAGCAGAAGTATTAAAACTAAGAAATTACCAAATGGAATTAGCAGACCCAGCATTACAGGGGAAAAACTGTATTATAGTAGCTCCAACTGGAAGTGGCAAAACTTACGTAGCACTCAAAATTATACAGGTATTAGAACTATGGGGGGGTTTTTTCGGACAACACAAGAGTTAGAATATTTATTTTTTTTGTCGTGCAAAGCGCAATTTTTTTTTCCAGAATTTAACATTAGGTTATATGACAAAACTCTGAATCACATTATTTTTACTTTTCCTCCACCAAAATCAGAATATTTTTTTCAGCAACATTGGGAATCAGAATATTTTTTTACGAAAAAACCATAACCCCCCCTTCAAGTTAAATGGTTGTTACCTTATAGTAGACGGTACCTATCTTGTTGAAAGTATACATGACTTGTGCATTTGTACACAGCTGTCAAGGACATATTAATTGGTTGGTAGGTTTATAGTGTTTAATGTCACTTTCAGCAATATTTCAGTTATATAGTGGCCGTCAGTTTCATTGGTGGAGGAAAACGGAGTACCCAGAGAAAACCACCGACCTGTTGCAAATCACTGACAAACTGAAGATATGCATATCAGTTTATAATGATGATATATGTTGTTTTTTTACAGATTTTATTACTATTTTAACTACACTATTATCAACAACATTTGCAGTATTATTTTGTGTGGTAAACCAGTGTTCACTTATTTTTTTTGGCCTACCAATTCATTGCCAGAAGAGGTACATATTTATACAAATACATTTTTTTATTCCACGACCAGCTCAGCTACCATCCTTTCACATGTAGTTATTACAGTATCACATGGAAATAAAAATGATTATACCTTCAATTTTTAATGATAGCGATTGAGTTGTCTGTCTTTTTTTAAGGGGGAAAAGGGGGGGGGGGGGGTGTAATGAATGCACACATGTATAATATATATGGGTGTCTGGTGCAGTGGGGGCCAAGATTGGCCAGAAAATAATAAAATCATTAATTTTGAAAGGGTTTGAAATGCCTTGAATTCGCAGGAAAATCAACCAATTACACCAAAGTGTGTTCTATACATCCCTTGGATTTGCTGATATATAGGTTCAATCAAGGATTTATATAGTATATAAATCCTTGGTCTACTATATACAATGTATATCCTTGGTTCAATGGAAAAGTTTTTTCCCCTTTTTTTCTGTATCATCCCTCATACCAAGGATTTATATAGTATCCTTGCTCATACACGTAAAAAAAATAGAGTTTCATACATCTAAAAACATCGAAAATGATAAAACAAAGCAACCAATCACGCCAAATTTTGTGATATACATCGAATGCATTCTAAACTACACATTGGTACACGTTGGTATGTCGATTTCATGTAAACAATGAAGTTTATTGATTTCTAAATAGGCCACCCTCATTTCTGGCCAGAACGCCGCCATTTTGACAAATGATGGTAAATAATTCTTAATAAATACAAATCGGGTGCACTGTTTTCAATCAAACTGCTGATAAACATTGAAAAATATTATATTATCACAAAAATGATGGCTCCGCTTCAATATTCGGTATGATAGAAGAGGAGTTTGAAACAGTTTAAATTCGAGTTTTGACAGTCCATGAAGGTCAAAAGGGAAAATAGATTAATGTCAATTATTGATGAGATATGGGTTATACATCTACGAAAAGTGGATACTTTATCAACGATTGGTATTTAGAACAAATAATTTCACATTATATCTGTAATTATGGTTTTATTTATTTACAAATACTGGTTTAAAATGTTGAAGGGATGAAAATTTCCGCCATTAATCAAAGGCACGCGCATCGTCAACGAATTGCACTATGGGTAATCTCACTCCGCAACATACTTACATACAATCTATGTTAAATCTCCCGAAGTTTCATATCCTTCCTACTATATAAATCCTTGTCCTAATTCAATTCAATTCTACTGTTACTGTCAACATCATCTCCATCAGTTTTCCCCGCGAAAAATGGATGAGTCTATTTAAAGTAGGGTCTTAGCCCTCAAATAAAAATAGTGTTCTATATTCGGTATAGTTATTAGGATTAAACCATGCATAAGTTATAACAAAACATGTTCAAAATATGTGCAAGAAGTGAAAAAAAGTGTGTATTTTACATTAATCGATGGATTTCAGCAACTTATAACATCCTGTTTCACCCCACTGAAACACATATGGGAAATTCCGAAATTCCAGCGTTTGAGGTGCCCAAAGGGTAAATTCTTGTAAACACCGGCCTCTTTCAATTAAATTTGAAAGATTTTTTGTCATTGCAACCCCGTTCACAGTTGCCCAACAGGAGTCCACAGGTCGTCCACGTGTCACAGTTTAGAATAATCCTTCAGGACCTTACAGTACCCCGTGACCCACATTAGCACGACTCACCAATTTATTCTGAATAATGTTGTTTAACTACTTCCATGATTGTTAACGCATATCTTTGAACTTTTGCAAAATGTTTACACACACATATTGAAGTTATGTACCTATTATTATGAATCTGTCCTGAAAGCTTACTTTTACTTACATTAAGATTTTGCTTTTGTTGACCATCCTTTCCATGTCACATTTAGCATGTTGAACATATTTGTAACCCTGCCATTATAATTGGATGGATTTTGATTTTGAATCTCTTTTCCTGGGAAAGAACACATGATTGCTTGTCATGTCATAGCCTTTATTTACAAGGAGTCGTCTTGGCCGTGATCGTATGGTAGTTGGTTCTACAACTACCTATGCAATTAGTGCCTATCACCACTGTGATATAGTTTGTCAGTGACATGGGACAGGTCGGCAGTTTCCTCCGGGTCCTCCGATTTCCTCCACCAATAAAACTGACTGCCACGATATAATTGAAATATTGTTGTCAGTGGCATTAAACACCATCAAACAAACAAATAAGACAAACAAACCCTTTATTTCAGAGATAAATATTCCATTAAAATGAAATTTAACCAGTGATTAACATATCTACATTCGTCTCTTAATAGTATTGATAACTAGGTACATTTGATAAACGTGATGGTATCAATTCCTAAAATAACATTTTCTTTGTTGAAACTCATGTATTGCGTTGTACCAGGCTTAAATGTTACTTTGTAAATGTTTTGTTATGTTAACTTTGTAGGATCACATGGAGAAGGTGAAGAGTAGATTTCCAAAAGTAGTTATCTTAGTAGGAAATAGTGCTCTTGCCCAACAACATGCTGTTCTATGTAAAAAGTTCTTATCACAATACAGAGTCAAGCTTATCACTGGTGAAATACACAGAGATGCCAAGATAGCCAAACCTCTTTCCTCGTGGCTAAATAGGTAAACTTACTATAATATTAATATTTGATTAAATCAGTCAACTAAATATAAATACATGTATGCGTTTTAATCAAAGTTTGAAGATACCAAAGGGGTAATCAGAAGTCATAGATTGAAGGACAGACAACACAATGGCCAAACAAAAAAGGACCAGAGGGCAAGCTATTTTCTACAATCACTGCTAAAACTTTCTGTTTATAACAAGAAGCTAAAGATTGAGCAACATGACCACATTAAAATCCGGGGGTGGACTCAGGTACTCCGGACAGGCAAGCAATTCTAGTGACACCCAGCATGTGCTATGGAAATCGTGTTGGACATCAGTAGCAGCTTTCTTTTTATCCTCCTGCGATAGCGGTGAGGCGATATAGTAATAGCGGTCGTCTGTCCGTCCGTCACACTTTCTTGTTTACGCGATAACTTGAGTTAACATGGATAGATTTGAATAATATTTTGCATGTGGCTTGTAATTATCATTTTCTTGGATGGATTCTAACATGGAAATATTTGAAGTAAGGGTTTTGGGGAAAATCTTAGTTTTTGGTTGAAAAATCACCAATTTTGAGAATTGTGTCTTGTTTACGCGATAACTTTAGTAAACATGGATAGATTTGAATAATTTTAATTGCATGTGGCTTGTAAATATATTATACATTAAGACTGAAAATATATAAAACTAAATATTATGCAAGTGTGGGGGGATACATCGTGCATTCATGTGCTAGGCAGTTCTTTTATTGTGTAAGAGTTCGTATAGTTTTAGCGTAAAATTAGGAAATGAACGTAAAATTAGGAAATGAACGTGCATGTAGAAATAGATGGTAGGTGAAAAGTATTTCACGCACATAATAAGCATTACTAACAGCAGTCTGTCAAGTGACTCCTGATTTTACTTATTTTTCTTGATTTTAAAACTGTTCCTGATTTTTTCCTGAATTTGTTAGATAAACTCCTGACAACTCCTGATTTTGAACTTTTTCCCCACAAAAAAAATAAAAATAACATAATATGTTGAAATTATTTTAGTGTAAAGCATCTTATCAATAAGAGGTGAGGAAAATGGCCTAAGTAAGACCTTTTAGCCTGCCAATTACATTCTGACATTCTGATAATGACCTTCATCTGGAATCAAAAACACCATGCTTAAATTTATATATTATGGCCTGAAAGCTCTTACTTAGAGGGGAGGAAGGCGGCCATTTTTTGGGGTTTTTTGTATGGTTTTATCACTTTATATAAACAAAATTCCTGATAATCTCCTGATTTTTAACTAAAAACCCTCCTGATCTCCTAATTTTTTTAAGCCAAAAAGTGCTTGACAGACTGTAACAGTACTATTGGTCTACTCTTATTAGATATCTTATATATAACTGCCTATTGTAAAGCAGAGCCAACAAGATCATATAACATATACTTTTGTAAGTAGAAATTGCCAACTCAAAAACATTTGAAAACTTCTTTAAGATTTTAGAGATCTTACAACAGGTTTAAGATACCAAGTGGTAATCAGAAGCCATAAATCGAAGAGGAGGAGACAATGCATTTGCCAATAGTAAAAGTACAAATAATTATCTACAAAATACTACACAGAAAACTAAAAATTGGCAACCAAAAATGAGCGTGAACTCAGGCTAAGCAGTTCCTGTTCCACTAGTGGCACCCATCTTGTTACTATTGTATCTAAAATATAAGGGTTTGTAGATATACTTTTTACTCTATTTCCAAGGTAATTTCAAACATTTAAATGACTTCGTTTTCAACTGCCCTCTTGCAAAGACCATTGAATGTTTATACTAATTGATATAAAATCTATCTAAGAAGTTTGAAATGTGATTTTTTTAAATTCTTTGAATAATTGTATAAAAGCAACAGACCCTACCTTCTAACCTGGTACTCACATTAGACACCTCCTGTCCAAAGCCACGACACATATTTTTCCTGTTTCAATTTATTTTCAATACATGTCGGAATATCCATTAGACGTCATTAAAATCAATTCATTTTACAATGTCATTTATTATGAAATTCTAACATGACGTCCTTCATTGGCAATTGAAATAATATATCATGATAAAGCTCACGATGTATTTTAATTCACACATGCGTATTGACGAACCAATTACAAACATCATTTCTAAGTGAATTCATGTAGGACCGTGGTGCATGCAAGATTAAAAATGCTTGTATTGTTCTTCAATATTTTTTTTTGAAAAAATACTTTCAAAACATCCATCTATCGACTTTGTCGTCATTCGGTTGTGTAGTTTACAAGGAGTGCTGGTAGCATTGACACCAGCTGGTTACTGAATTTTTAACGATTTAGTAGGCATTTTGCCTGTCTAAATTCAACATGCCATCTATCAAGTTGGAATATATCAGTAGCATCATCGTCATCTAGCTATATAAAAAAAAAAAAACAAGCCAAACAAAACAAAACTAAATGCATGAAGTGGTTAGTGGATTTTTCTGTGATATTCTTTTCCATTACTTCCACTTCTAGAAATAAATTAGATTTTCATACCAGAATCATAATAATCAATGGAAGCTATAGTTTGTATAACGTTTTAACACGAGTAACATTATTTTCATTGCATTTTATTGTAACCCATGTGAAAACTGGATGCAAACTATGGCTTCCATGAATTATTTCTTAATCATACTGATCCTTTTATTTGGCATCATCACACAAGTTGTACTACTGTCAACTAAATCTTTATTTCTTATTCTATATCAAGGCGTGATATATTAGTGGTAACAGCACAGATACTCGTGAATGCCATGAAGGAGAACGATATTAAGATTGAGGACTTCACATTGATGGTATTTGACGAGTGTCACCATGCACATGCCAATCATGCATATACCCAGATCATGGACAAATACATGGATCTTAAATTGGATGAAAATATTGATCTACAAAAACTGCCAATGGTAAATAAACATTTTTTTTATATTTAATTTCAAGTGAGTGAGCGATTGTTGTTTAACACCAACTCCGCTTTTCCGCTATATCATGGCGAGAACGAGTAAATTTTCAATGAGATGATGATGAGGTCCGCTTTGTGCTAGACCAACATGCTTGGTTGGATTTTTATAGTGCTAGCTCACTGAAGCAACAATCTGCGGATAGACATGTCGCCAGACTCGGACACAATATTCTGATTCTGAGCCAACCAGTCATTGCTCTCTCTCTATATTGATGCCTGCTTAGCAGAGAAGCAGCAAATACCAGTTTTATAGTCTTTGTTTTGACCAGATAGGGGGTCAAACCCACGATCTACCACACTCGAGGCAAGCATGCTAACCATTACACCACGGATGCAGTATATTCAATTTCAAAGACTATTAACGTGGTATAAAAACACATATAGTAACTTCTTGTGAAGATTTCTTTCTTTTTAGTTATATCGATATGGTAGACTTCATACGATAAATGTCCAAACAGCATATTATAAAGCCTGATTCCACATCAAATACTAAAATAAGACCGACATCCTTTACTATTTAGCATAAAAAAGTAAACAGTGTTTTATTCAGATTGTTGGTTTCACGGCATCAGTTGGCGTTGGTAGAACGAGCACAGAACAGGGAGCTGAGCAACATATACAAAGAATGATGGCAAACTTAGATGCAGAGGAACTGGTAACTGTAAAAAAGTGTTTACCAGAATTATTAGAGCATGTCAATGTTCCAGAACAAGGTACATTACTTTAGAATAAAAATAACCATATGACATACAGAGTATCTCGGAAATAAATAATCATTGGGTATGCATACTATTTTTGGAATAAATAATAATATTAAATCTACATAGTATTTTTAGAATAAATAACATTAAGGCATATATAATATTTTTAGAATAAATTACCTTAAAGACCGACAAAATTGAGGGCAGAACTTATCATAAAAAATTCCCGTTGATATGAATAGCATATTTATGAAACTGTATGTCACATGACCAGCATGACCTAAAGGTCACATACCTCAGAAATTTAAATTTTCGAAGTTATTTTTGTTGTTTTTAGACTGATGAAGAATATTAATTTTTAATACGACTGAAAGTTTTGAAGGAATGAACACTAGTAACCATGCCTGTCAAATATTTTGCTCCAAAAGTAACTATGAAACTGTGTATCATTGATTTTTCATCCTGGAGATAATCATGGCCAAATTAATGAAGAATCTGAAGGTTTGCTCCGCCCACAGCTATTTATACCAACGCTCCCGGTTTAAGGCATTCATGGTATTTTTGGAATAAATCGTCATTGGGTATACATAGTATGTTTGGAATAAATAATCATTAGGTATACATAGTATTTTTGGAATAAATAATCATTGATCATATTTACAAAGAAGATAACATGAGACCAACAATTTTATATACTGATAACATTATTTTGTACTTCTAAAGTACTTCTTTCGTTTTTAATAATAATAACTCTTACTGAGGTAAGGGTTCGTCTTTTAATTATAAAATGTCAGACACAAAACACTGCTATAATTTAGAGAGATTGTAACTTGTAATAGACTTACTTTGATTCTAAAATTAGGCATTTTACATGAGTTATTTCCCTTTAAGAAAGGCAAAGGAGTTTCCTTCTATGCGATGCTCAATGAATATAGCATGTTTTTTTCTCATTATCTGTTAACAATTTTAATGTTGTAACTTTTCTATTTGCTATAAAAATTATCCTCTGAAGGTTCAAATATCTACAAATTATGCGATAATTTTATGCTCCAATTGTTTGTCCTTTTCGTTTCTCTTACAAGAATGGTTGCCATTTTGTTTGTGGTAAAGAAAATAACTCATATAAAAAAGGTAGAAAAATGTATAATTTTAGGATCAAATCTGAGATGTGCAAGACGTCTATTATATGGTTACTTATTGTTTATCTGATATAAAACTTTTTTTTAAAGAAATTGTTCAAACAAAAGGCAGGAATAAAAACTATTTTGGGGAAACCATTGTGCAGATAATGGAAAGCATTGAAAAATACATGATCGAATCTAAGTGTAAGTATTAATAACACTATATTCAACAGACATTCCAAAGAGGTATGTTAGGAATAATAACATAATGTTATACTTAATGGGTAATCCTTATAGGGTCGGTTAGATTTGATATTGCAACATTATAATTATTAGGTAATCCTCATAGGGTCTGTCATAATTGATATCATGACGCTATACACAATTGATAATCATCATATGGTCTGTTAGACTTGATATCGCAACTTTATACGCAATGGGTAATCCTCATAAGGTCTTTTAGACTTGATATCGCAACATTATAAGCAATGCAGGGTGTCAAGTGATCCTATATTCCTATATTTTCAAGATTTTGCTATATTTCCTATATTTGCCTAAAATTTCCTATATTTCATCCCAAAATCCTATATTTTTCCAAAACTATGAGAAAAAAAGTTGAATCTTTTATTTTGAGTGGAAATTTCATATAAACATGACAAATAGATGCTTATACAAAATATTAATACTGATACTTCTATTGTTTTTAGCTGATCTTGTATAGCAACAGATGCATTCATGTGACTTTTATATTGTTGAATTTTCTTAGCATTTAAATTTAAATGATTGGATATTTATTTCAGTATGGTAGTCTTTTGTGGTATATGTCCATTTTTATAGTGGTCTGCTACTCAGTATAGGTTCCTTGGTTTAGGATAATACAGTTATGAATACAATGTTTAATGGTCTATAACATAAAAAAATACCAAGTTAATTCTCGGGGCTTTTGGACAAGCCCAGTTTATTACTAAATGTATTTTTATACCCCCACTTGTAGAGAGGGGGCTATATTGCAATCACCTTGTCCGTCTGTACGTTCACACTTTCGTAACAGATATCTCAGCTTCTACTGGAAGAAATGATTTTATATTTGATATATGGCTTTGGCATGGTGACTTGTACCGTGTGTCCCCTTTCCAGGTTTACCACACATCTACTTCCTGTTTACCGTGCGACTTACAAATGAACGAGTGGGGGTATTCTTAGCACGACGTAGCGTGCAACATCTTGTTTGAAAGTCATTGAAAAAAAGTCTTGCTAAAGAGTATTTGTCCAACAAACTTTGTAAAGTTGAATAGGTACCATTTTCTTCACTAAGAATATTATATATGAATTAGAAGTCATGATTTTGAAGACATTGTATCAAATTTGTCAAAGTGTTAAAGGAGTTGTTATGTACTTGTAATGTTCAATCCTCTGAAAAAGACAAATGGTCACAAGCTTCATATAGGTACCCCATATCGTGGGAAACGTTTTTGAACCCATCAGAGTCCTACTTCCTTTTTGCCGAACAGCGGGGGTATCATAAGTGAGCATTTGCTCACAGTACATCTTGTTTTATCCTATATTTATCCTATATTTTCATTTTAAAAAATCCTATATTTCTATATAATTTTTGTCAGAAGTGGCTTGACACCCTGGCAATGGGTAATCCTCATAAGGTCTGTTAGAATTGATATCTCAACCCTATACTTAATGGGTAATCCTTGTAGGGTCTGTTAGAATTGATATTGATACTTAATCGAGAAAGGACAGGATAATGATTACCACAAGCGGAACATATCTGTGGTCATTTGTGACACAGATATTCCGTAACGGTTAATCAGGTGACAATGGCGATCGTAAAACTTTCGAAGTGGTCAGTTTACTCTTCTTTGCTTCATAAATTGTACTACATTTGTATTATATAGAATCAAACGCTATAAACGCTGTAAGAAAGCAAATCCCTTCACAGAAAACAGAAGACTGAGTATAATATAAACCCAGCTAGAAACCAGGTGTGAAGTCTGAAGACTGAGTATAATATAAACCCAGCTAGAAACCAGGTGTGAAGTCTGAAGACTGAGTATAATATAAACCCAGCTAGAAACCAGGTGTGAAGTCTGAAGACTGAGTATATTATAAACCCAGCTAGAAACCAGGTGTGAAGTCTGAAAACTGAGTATAATATAAACCCAACTAGAAACCGGGTGTGAAGTCTTAAGACTGAGTATAAAATAAACCCAGCTAGAAACCAGGTGTGAAGTCTGAAGACTGAGTATATTATAAACCCAGCTAGAAACCAGGTGTGAAGTCTGAAGACTGAGTATAATATAAACCCAGCTAGAAACCAGGTGTGAAGTCTGAAGACTGAGTATAATATAAACCCAGCTAGAAATCGGGTGTGAAGTCAGATAATTCGGAGAATAAGCAGTTCATTTTCCACTAGTGATGACAGTGATAAGTTATGAATGAGTAAAGGACGACACATAAAGCATATTGGTGGTTATGTGGGACACTGAAATTACATTAGTCATGATGACCAATTACTCGCCTGATATAGTTCACAAATAAAGTTGACCAAACACCATAGTACATTTTGTATGTTCTTATTGAGTAACAATATCCTCTATCTTGTGGATACTTCACATGAATAGCTAGCGGACACAAACTCAAGCAAATTTTTAGCTCACCTTGCCAAAAGCAACGTGAGCTTTTGCCATCACTTGGCATCCGTCGTCAGAGTTAACTTTTCACATTTTAATCTTCTCCTCTGAAACCCCTCAGCCAAATGAACTGAAACTTGGTAGGAAGCATCCATGGAAGGTCCCTTAAAAGATTGCTCATTTCGTCCCGATCTGTTAACAAACATGGCCACCACAGGCAATTCTTGTTTCTGATTGGCCAAATTTTTAAAATGTTTCCTCTGAAACCGCTTGGCAAAATGAACCGAAAGTTAGTAGGAAGCGTCTATGGAAGGTCCCTATAAAGATTGCTCATTTCATCCCAATCTGATAACAAACATGGCCACCATAGGTGATTTTTGTTTCTGATTAGCTGATTTTTAAAAAGCTTCTCCTCTGAAACTGCTTGGCCAAATGAACCGAAGCATCTATGGGTGTTCTTCTATTTAGATTGCTCATTTCGTTCCAATTCGTTAACAAGCATAGCCACCACAGGCAGTTCTTGTTTCTGATTGGTCGATTTCTAAAAATCTTCTTCTCTGAAACCGCTTTGCCAAATGAACCGAAACTTGGTAGGAAGCATCTATGGGCGGTCCACTATAAAGATTTCTCATTTCGTTCCAATTCGTTAACAAACATGGCCACCACAGTCAATTCTGGTTTCTGATTGGACGATTTCTAAAAATCTTCTCCTCTGAAACCACTTGGCCAAATGAATGGAAACTTGGTAGGAAGCATCTAATTGGAAGGTCCTCTATAAAGATTGCTCATTTTGTCCCGATCCATGAACAAAGATGGCCACCACAGGCAATTCTTGTTTCTGATTGGCAGATTTCTAAAAATCTCCTCTAAAACCGCTTGGTCAAGTGAACTGAAACTTGGTAGGAAACATCTATGGGCGGTCCTCTATAAAGATTGCTCATTTCGTTCCGATTCGTTTACAAACATGGCTGCCACAGTAAATTCTTGTTTTGGATTGGTCAATTTCTAAAAGTCTTCTCCTCTGAAATCACTTGGCCAAATGAACCAAAACGTGGTAGGAAGCATCTATGGGAGGTCTGCTATAGAGATTGCTCATTTCGTCCCAATCCGTTTACAAACATGGCCACCACAGGCGATTCTTGCTTCCTATTGGCCGATTTTTAAAAATCTTCTCCTCTGAAACCGCTTGGTCAAATGAACCAAACTTGGTAGGAATCATCTAAGGGTCCTCTATAAAGATTGCTCATTACGTTCCGATTCGTTAACAAACATGGCTGCCATAGGCAATTCTTGTTTCTGGTTGGTCGATTTCTAAAAATCTTCTCTGAAAACGATTGGCCAAATGAACCAAAATTTGGTGGGAAGAACCTATGGAAGGTTCTGTTTTAAGTTTCCTCAAAGCAGAATGAAAGGTGAGCGACACAGGCTCAGCCCACTGAGCCTCTAGTTTTTAATTACATCTAACATTTCATTTAGTGCATGTAATTAAAATACACAGCATAACCGAAAATCGATGATAAAGTATTCAAGATAATTCCACAATGACACAATTGAAATGACATTGTTCACATAGACATAGACAATTACTGTATCATTTAGGAGATAACTGTGTTGTATTTGAAAATTTCACGGCATCAATTGGAGATTTGATGGTTGCAAATTGAGTTTACTGGCGATGCGTCAGCGGAGCCAGTTAACAGATATTTGCGGCCATGAAATCGACAATTGATGCCGTGAAATTTTCAAATACAACACAGTTATCTCCATTCTAATGTATTCATGTGCATTGCCACATTATTGACAAGATGACGTAAGCGGTAATAGGCTAAAATTTAAAAAATATCTCATGATATTTCAACCGTGGAATTGATACCGTGAAAATTAAAGCATTGTCCAATCACAAACCAGGAATATTAAACAACTACATTAGAATTATATATTATTATACAAACTCCAAACTCCCTTCTTGTCTTTTGCAATTCCCATGATGGGGCAGAAAATCACCACAGATCCACCAACAAACATCTATATAATCGATTAACTCAACCACATTTGTGTGCTTGGTCCAAGCCAGGACCTGGATTTCCAACGTTATATGTCGTGGTTACTTTTTTGTGTATAGTGAGTTAAGGTGAGAGGTGATTGTTTGTTTTGTTGATATTGGGGGACTTGTTGACCATCACTGTTTAAACTTCCTTTTCATAATTTTCATAAATGATGTGACACTATATTTAATTTAATGCTTTATTTATTTATATAGGATTACAAACAGCCAGAAGGCTACAAAGTTGGTCTCTATATTAGTATTTTCCAATACATTGTACTTATTTTAGGTTCTTAATTTTTGCTTTCGTGTATTTCAAAATAGTAATTTTGATTTTATTTTTTTTAATAATCAATATTCAGGATATATATAATATGCAGAAAAGAAAATATATATCAAATCTGAAGACAAAAAATAAAGACCACAAAGTATTATAAGAGTATGCAGTATATGTATGTGTATTAAAAATGGAAGACTGATAATAACACAAGCTGAATAAAATGTATATTATTCCAGATGCCTCCTCCCTGCCAGACAATGGTGGAATATTGAAGGGTCCAGCTGATAAAGGATCTGATCCATATGTACAGTGGATCAGTAGATTATGGAGAGAAAGAGCAAAAATAGATAATAAAGATGCAAAACGTTACTTTGAAACATGCAGGCTTTATCTTGAGGTAAATTCAAGCATGTTAGAAATATTTGTAAATAAATCTGTTTCCTCTTCTATTAGGACTTCACGATTGATGGTATTTGTGGGGGAAGAAGCACATGTTCGGAATCATGGTTCATGTTGTCTAAATGTTTATTTTATTATATATTGGTCTCGTCACTTGAATGCCTCTTTCATATTGAGTATTCAGCATTCCTGGAATATATCAGGGTGTCACTAGTGGAGTTAGAACTACCTTCGTGGTTGTCTTGTTAGGTTCGTGTTGGTCAATCTTTGGTGTATAGTGTTTCGGGCATCATTATTGTCTTCTTGTCCTCTTTCCAATGGAAATAGTATTGACCAATCTCTTTCGCTTTACAGATTCTGTTTATCCGTTTGGTGTTTTCAAACTTTTTTTGCACGTCATCTACAGATAAAATTACACAAGAAAAACACAGTATAAAGTGACCCCAGCTGCAAAAATAACAAAAGTGAAAACCAAAATATTGACTGAAGTTCTGACTGGAAGAAGTATATCCCACAAGTTATGTAGATGGTCTTCAGCAGTGGGTGTGACTTTTGATTCCTCTTTTCGATCTAGTATCGCATCACTCTGCTAAAAAATTACCTTGGAGGCGATACAACGCCAAACAGCTACAACTAGCAGCCCATATTAGATAAACATTCAATGAACTCCCACAATAAGCCATAACAATGAAATCCAGATAAATGTTAAACTGTTTTCTATTTATAGCTGTATAACAAGGTCTTGATGATATATGAAGATGCACGAGTTAAAGATTCAATGCAATACCTGGAGGAAAAGTTAAGACTAATTAATGACGATCTAATAAAAGATGAAACAGACATCAAAATGATGACCATTTATCAGAGTAAGATTTTATGGTATATTTATCAAGAAAAATGGCTTGTAGTATATTTATCACCGTAAAAGTCTTTGAGGAGTATTTCAGAATCTGCACAATACATGTATCAAACCACAATGTGTTGATGTGCAATTATTCGGTATATTGATTTGGGGGTTTTGCAATCACACACAATCCTAATTCCAGTTGTTTTCCTGGTTTCTATGAACGAACATTTGAATGTCCTATATTTTGTATTTTAACTGTAATACATTTTAGAAACCTACTTTCCTGTGTTTAATTATTGTCAGATTTATTATTTATACTGATATAAGAGAATGATGAATTATCTGTGGCTGTATGAAGTATTTAATACCTGCATTGTATATTTTTATTATTTTTGTCTACAGAAGGCAGACATGTACTGTCTTCATGTGTTGGGAAGACAGATCATGATAATCCAAAACTAGAGGAGCTGAAGGAGATAATCTTCAGACTGTATAGAGATCAACCGGAGTCCAGAGTCATAGTGTTAATCAAAACCAGAGACTTAGTTCAAGCCATTGAGAATTGGATGAAAGAAACAGATGGTCTCTCATGTCTTAATCCTGTTAAATTTGTCGGAACCCAAGCTAGTGAAGAAAAGGGAGGTAAGCATGTAGTAATAATGTACTACCCTTTTTAGCTCACCTGGCCAAAGGCCATGTGAGCTTTTGCCATCAGGTTTCGTCTGTCGTAAACTTTTCACATTTTAATCTTCTCCTCAGAAACCACTGGACCAATTTAGACAAACATTGGTGGAATGGTCCTTGGATGGCCCCCTTCCAAAATTGTGTCCGGTGATCCCGACTTCTAACCAAGATGGCCGCCAAGCTAAAAATAGTAAAAAAGGGAGGGGGGGTGAAATTGTAATTGTCCATTGCTGCTTTAGTATAAGTCAAAATGAGTTCAAATTTTAACTGCAGCTACATGGCAAGGAGTAATTTGGGTTTTTCTGTGAAATTTTTCTTTCAGCCGATTTATACCGATTATGCAATTTAGGCATATTTTGATAAAAGATCACATTTAAATCTTCTCCTCTGAAACCGCTGAACCAAATTAAACCAAACCTGGCAGGAATAGTCCCTAGGTGGGTCCCTTTCAAAATTGTGTCCGACAGTCCTACCCTCCATTCAAGGACCCGATGGGAAATTCCCATACAAATCTTCTTGTCTGAAACCATTAGCTCGATTGGAAACAAACTTCGATAAATTGTCATTGGATGGTTCTCTTCCAAAAATGTTTCTGATGGTTCGGCCCTCTGACCAAGATGGCTGTACAGCTGAACTTAGTTTAACATAGGAGCCTATGGGAAATTCACATAAAAACCATCTTGTCTGGAACCAGTAGCTCAATTAGAACCAAACTTTGATGGAATAGTCATTCGATGGTCCTTTTCTAAAATTTTGTCCGACAGTCACGCTCTCCCACCAAGATGGCCACCACAGTGCAGTTGCATTGTTATTGAAAGCAGCTTTGATCCAGATGAGCGATTACAGGCTCCTGGGAGCCTCTGGTTCAGTTGTCTGTGTAAAAACAAATAAGGTTAAACATATATTGTACCTTACCATATTTTTGTACATTTTTTCATTATATGCTATATCAACATTTTTATTTTGCCTGTTAATACAATGTAGCATGTAGCTTGTGACTGTCTCGTTGAGAAAAACTGATGAAATTAGCTAATATCGTACTATTTAATATACCTATTATCGTGATATTATAGCAAGCAATACAGCTTATGTGGAAGTACCAAGTGGGTATAATATGTATCTGGAATGAATGAAACGGTTTTCACCCAATATTAACAGTTGTTTATCATGTATAACGTTACATCCCACTCATTGCTAGGTGTACTCTATATAACAATATTTAATTAACTTTGTCCGTGACTTGCAGCAGTTCGGTGGTTATTGTTGAAAGTGGCGGTAAACACCATAACCCTAACCCTCTAATGCTACAGTACAAATTATTATCATTAGATGACGTTTCCCTTTCCTCATTCATTTTCACTGGGATTGTAACTAGATTAACACGACGGGTGCCACTAGTAGAGAAGTTCCTTAACCCTTCCTTAGCACCTGGGTTAACCCCTGGTTTTAAGTGGAGTTTGTGTTACTTGATCTTTAGTTTTAGTTTTATGTGTATGTTTTGTAGATCGTTGTTTGTCCTTTTGTACTTTTTCTTTTTGCCATTGTGTTGTCTGTCCTTCTTCGGGTTACAGATTCTGATTACCCCTTTGGTATCATCAGACTCTTTTTGCAAATAAATTATTCAAATGATCATCCTTTGCACTTCGTAGTATAAAAATTATGGAAAAAATAATAAGTGGGAAATGACATGTTACACTCGAAACGTATCCCATTAAATTTATGAATGTGTTTTCTAGGTATGACCAAAAGTGACCAGGATGATATATTGAAGCTGTTTAAAACAGGCAGACACAAAATTATCATTGCTACATCAGTAGTAGAAGAAGGCATAGATATTCAAACTTGTAATTTGGTAATCAAATATGATCACGTCACTAATGAGACAGCCATGGTACAAGGAAGAGGTATTTATTATGAAATATTCAATTACTAGTATGTTATTTCATTCGGCTAAATTCTTTATATAAACGTTAGAGAAAACCAAAAGAGCAATCAAGAATAGACAATCCAGAGACACTGGCAATATTTTGTACATTGTACACAAGACACAGACTGAATACAAACAATACAAAAACACAACACACAAAACTAAAAAGGTTAGCAACATGACCCCCACCAAAAAACCTGATATGTATTAACTCAGGTGATCGCAATTATAAACAGTTCTGGTCTATTATTAGACCTACCATGCTAAATGTACTCGTAGTTAATTAAGTACTATAAAAGTATTGTCGGTGATAGATGGAAGAACAAGTCTACATAAATGGGAAAAGATCCATTAAAAACATGTTTGAAAACTTTTACACTTGGTTGACTGTTATGGAATATCTGTGTCACAAATGACATGGATACGTTCCACTTGTCGTAAGCACTTCCTGGTCCTTTCCTTATTCATGACTTATCACAGGATTTGTAACTAGATTAACACAACAGGTGTCACTAGTGGAGCAGGAACTGCTGGAGCACCTGAGTTCACCCACGGTTTTTAGTGGAGTTCGTGTTACTCGCTCTTTAGTTTTATGTGTATGTTTTGTAGATCGTTGTTTGTCCTTTCTTACTTTTTAGCTCACCTGACTCGAAATTTCCATCACTTGGCAGTCGTCGTCGTCTGTCGTACGTCGTAAACTTTAAAAAAAATCTTCTCCTCTGAAACTACCAGACCAATTGGAACCAAACTTTGTCTGAATCGTCACTAGGGTGTCTAGTTTTAAAATTGTGTCTGGTGAAGCCGTGCACCAATCAACATGGCCACTGTTACTAAAAATAGAACATATGGTAAAATTGTGCGTTTTTGGTAATAACTCAAAAACCGTTAATAATATCAGAAATCAGACATGGGTAAAAATGATCAGCACGGCAAGATCTAACTACCCTGAAATTTTGAAGAAAATCTGATTACCCATCTTGGAGTTATTGCCCTTTTTCCATCAAATTTTCAAAATTTTAATACTTTTCGCTCTTTATTTCAAAAACTATAAGAGATAGATGATAAGTTGAAACTGCAAAAATGTTCAGCATGTCAAGATCTACCTATTTTGCAATTTTGAAATAAATCCCATTACCCATTTTGGAGTTATTGCCCTTTTTTCATCAAATTTTCAAAATTTTAATACTTTTTGTTCTTTATTTCAAAAACTATAAGAGACAGAAGATAAGTTTGAATTGCAAACATGTTCAACATGATCAGATCTACCAATCCTGCAATTTTACAGAAAATCTGATTACTCATCTTGGAGTTATTGCCCTTTTTTCATCAAATTTTCAAAATTTTAATACTTTTCGCTCTTTATTTCAAAAACTATAATAGATAAATGATAAGTTAAAACTGCAAAAATGTTCAGCATGTCAAGATCTACCTACCCTGCAATTGTGAAGAAAATCTAATTACCCATCTTGGAGTTATTGCCCTTTTTTTTCATCAAATTCTCAAAATTTTAATACTTTTCGTTTTTTATTTCAAAAAGTATAAGAGATAGATGATAAGTTTGAATTGCAAACATGTTCAACATGATAAGATCTACCAACCCTGCAATTTTGAAGAAAATCTGATTACCCATCTTGGAGTTATTGCCCTTTTTTCATCAAATTTTCAAAATTTTAATACTTTTCGTTCTTTATTTCAAAAACTAGAATAGATAGATGATAAGTTGAAACTGCAAAAATGTTCAGCATGTCGAGATCTATCAACCCTGCAATTTTGCAGAAAATCTGATTACCCATCTTGGAATTATTGCCCTTTTTTCATCAAATTTTCAAAATTTTAATACTTTTCGTTTTTTATTTCAAAAAGTATAAGAGATAGATGATAAGTCGGAACTGCAAAAATTTGCAGCATATCAAGATCTACCTACCCTGCAATTTTGAAGTAAATCCCATAGATCTACAAGAAAAGTTCCACAGTTGAAAATGTCTGACAACTATGTGAAGAGTTATTCCTCTTGAAATGCATTTTTTTTTGTTGACTCACTGCTTTTGGTTATGCAAATAATCAAAGGGAAGCAACTCTATTGCAAAATGTAAAGTAGCAAAAGCTAAATTTTGAGACTCATTGACATTTATGTTTTTTATAGCAATGTTGATAACATACATTAAATGGGGAACCCCTGCCCAAATTATTTTGGAGAGGGGGTCTGCAATGACGAGGGCTACATTTGTTAATTTTTTATCAAGTTTTATTGACTGATGTTGTTATTATACCCAGGGGAGCTATACAGGCTCCTGGGAGCCTCTAGTTCTTTTGGCCATTGTGTTGTCTGTCCTTCTTCGATTTACGTATTCTAATAACCACTTGGGATCTTCAAACTCTTCTTACAAGACGATGATGAAAAATGTAAAGATGACAACATCTGCTAAATTGATTTTATTCAACATTATTCTGTAAAAACCAAAAGAAGTACCAATAAAAAGTATACAAATTAACATATTATGTCTGAAGACCTGTCTTAGATATTTACCTATGAAAAAAAGTTTTAAACAGTGATGGTCATCAATTCCACCAAACAAAATGAACAATCATCTCTTATCTTAACTCACTGAATATCAAAAAGACCATGACATATAACGTTGGAAGTCCAGGTTCACTGAAATACCAAAAAGACCATGAAATATAATGTTGGAAGTCCAGGTCCACTGAATATCAAAAAGACCATGACATACAAATGTATAACGTTTGGAAGTCCAGGTCCACTGAAATACCAAAATGACCACGACATAGTACGTTGGAAGTCCAGGTCCTGTCTTGTTAACGTTGGAAGTCCAGGTCCTGTCTTGTTAACGTTGGAAGTCCACTTCCTGTCTTGTTAACGTTGGAAGTCCAGGTCCTGTCTTGTTAGCGTTGAAAGTCCAGGTCCTGTCTTGTTAACGTTGGAAGTCCACTTCCTGTCTTGTTAACGTTGGAAGTCCAGGTCCTGTCTTGTTAACGTTGGACATCCAGGTCCTGTCTTGTTAACGTTGGAAGTTCATGTCCTGTCTTGTTAACGTTGGAAGTCCAGCTAAGTCCTGTCTTGTTAACGTTGGAAGTCCAGGTCCTATCTTGTTAACGCTGGAAGTTCAGGTCCTGTCTTGTTAACATTGGAAGTCCAGGTCCTGTCTTGTTAACGTTGGACGTCCAGGTCCTGTCTTGTTAACATTGGAAGTTCAGGTCCTGTCTTGTTAACGTTGGAAGTCCAGGTCCTGTCTTGTTAACGTTGGAAGTCCAGGTCCTGTCTTGTTAACGTTGGAAGTCCACTTCCTGTCTTGTTAACGTTGGAAGTCCACTTCTTGTCTTGTTAACGTTGGAAGTTCAGGTCCTGTCTTGTTAACGTTGGAAGTCCAGGTCCTGTCTTGTTAACGTTGGAAGTCCACTTCCTGTCTTGTTAACGTTGGAAGTCTAGGTCCTGTCTTGTTAACGTTGGAAGTCCACTTCCTGTCTTGTTAACGTTGGACGTCCAGGTCCTGTCTTGTTAACATTGGAAGTCCAGGTCCTATCTTGTTAACATTGGAAGTTCAGGTCCTCTCTTGTTAACGTTGGAAGTCCAGGTCCTGTCTGGTTAACGTTGGAAGTCCACTTCCTGTCTTGTTAACGTTGGAAGTCCACTTCCCGTCTTGTTAACGTTGGAAGTCCACTTCCTGTCTTGTTAACGTTGGAAGTTCATGTCCTGTTTTGTTAACGTTGGAAGTCCATGTCCTGTCTTGTTAACGTTGGAAGTCTACTTCCTATCTTGTTAACGTTGGAAGTCCACTTCCTGTCTTGTTAACATTGGAAGTCCACTTCCCGTCTTGTTAACGTTGGAAGTCCAGGTCCTGTCTTGTTAAAGTTTGAAGTTCAGGTCCTGTCTTGTTAACGTTGGAAGTCCAGGTCCTGTCTTGTTAACGTTGGAAGTCCAGGTCCTGTCTTGTTAACGTTGGAAGTCCACTTCCTGTCTTGTTAACATTGGAAGTCCAGGTCCTGTCTTGTTAACGTTGGAAGTTCAGGTCCTGTCTTGTTAATGTTGGAAGTTCATGTCCTGTCTTGTTAACGTTGGAAGTCCAGCTAAGTCATGTCTTGTTAACGTTGGAAGTCCAGGTCCTATCTTGTTAACGCTGGAAGTTCATGTCCTGTCTTGTTAACATTGGAAGTCCAGGTCCTGTCTTGTTAGCGTTGGAAGTTCAGTTCCTGTCTTGGTAATGTTGGAAATCCAGGTCCTGTCTTGTTAACATTGGAAGTCCAGGTCCTCTCTTGTTAACGTTGGAACTTCAGGTCCTGTCTTGTTAATGTTGGAAGTGCAGGTCCTGTCTTGTTGACGTTGGAAGTCCAGGTCCTGTCTTGTTAACGTTGGAAGTTCAGGTCCTGTCTTGTTAATGTTGGAAGTCCAGGTCCTGTCTTGTTAACATTGGAAGTTCAGGTCCTGTCTTGTTAACGTTGAAAGTTAAGGTTCTGTCTTGTTAACGTTGGAAGTCCACTTCCTGTCTTGTTAACGTTGGAAGTCCAGGTCCTGTCTTGTTAACATTGGAGGTCCAGGTCCTAACTTGTTAATATTGGAAGTTCAGGTCCTGTCTTGTTAACGTTGGAAGTCCAGGTCCTGTCTGGTTAACGTTGGAAGTCTACTTCCTGTCTTGTTAACATTGGAAGTCCACTTCCTGTCTTGTTAAAGTTGGAAGTCCACTTCCTGTCTTGTTAATGTTGGAGGTCCAGGTCCTGTCTTGTTAACGTTGGAAGTTCAGGTCCTGTCTTGTTAACATGGAAGTCCAGGTCCTGTCTTGTTAACGTTGGAAGTTCAGGTCCTGTGTTGTTAACGTTGGAAGTCCATGTCCTGTCTTGTTAACGTTGGAAGTCCAGGTCCTGTCTTGTTAAGGTTGGAAGTTCAGGTCCTGTCTTGTTAACGTTGGAAGTCCAGGTCCTGTCTTGTTAACGTTGGAAGTCCACTTCCTGTCTTGTTAACGTTGGAAGTCCAGGTACTGTCTTGTTCACATTGGAAGTCCATGTCCTATCTTGTTAACATTGGAAGTTCAGGTCCTGTCTTGTTAACGTTGGAAGTCCAGATCCTGTCTGGTTAACGTTGGAAGTCTACTTCCTGTTTTGTTAACGTTGGAAGTCCACTTCCTGTCTTGTTAACGTTGGAAGTCCAGGTCCTGTCTTGTTAACGTTGGAAGTCCAGGTCCTGTCTTGTTAACATTAGAAGTCCAGGTCCTGTCTTGTTAACGTTGGAAGTCCAGGTCCTGTCTTATTAACGTTGGAAGTCCAGGTCCTGTCTTGTTAACGTTGGAAGTCCACTACCTGTCTTGTTAACATTGGAAGTCCAGGTCCTGTCCTGTTAACGTTGGAAGTCCAGGTCCTGTCTTCTTAACGTTGGAAGTCCACTTGCTGTCTTGTTAATGTTGGAAGTCCATGTCCTGTCTTGTAAACATTGGAAATCCACTTCCTGTCTTGTTAACGTTGGAAGTCCAGGTCCTATCTTGTTAACATTGGAAGTCCAGGTCCTGTTTTGTTAACGTTGGAAGTCAAGGTCCTGTCTTGTTAACGTTGGAAGTCCAGGTCCTGTCTTGTTAACATTGGAAGTTCAGGTCCCCGTCTTGTTAGTGTTGGAAGTTCAGATGAAGTCCAGGTCCTGTCTTGTTAACATTGGAAGTCCAAGTCCTGTCTTGTTAACGTTGGAAGTCAAGGTCCTGTTTTGTTAACGTTGGAAGTCCAGGTCCTGTCTTGTTAACGTTGGAAATCCACTTCTAGTCTTGTTACCGTTGGAAGTCCAGGTCCTGTCTTGTTAACATGGAAGTCCAGGCCCTGTCTTGTTAACGTTGGAAGTCCACTTCCTGATTTGTTAACGTTGGAAGTCCAGGTACTGTCTTGTTCACATTGAAAGTCGAGGTCCTATCTTGTTAACATTGGAAGTTCAGGTCCTGTCTTGTTAACGTTGGAAGTCCAGGTCCTGTCTTATTAACGTTGGAAGTCCACTTCCTGTCTTGTTAACATTGGAAGTCCAGGTCCTGTCCTGTTAACGTTGGAAGTCCAGGTCCTGTCTTGTTAACATTGTAAGTCCAGGTCCTGTCTTGTTAACGTTGGAAGTCCACTTCCTGTCTTGTTAACGTTAGGAGTCGAGGTCCTGTCTTGTTAACATTGGAAGTTCAGGTACTGTCTTGTTAACGTTGGAAGTCCAGGTCCTGTCTTGTTAACGTTGGAAGTCGAGGTCCTGTCTTGTTAACATGGAAGTCCAGGTCCTGTCTTGTTAACGTTGGAAGTCCAGGTCCTGTCTTGTTAACATTGTAAGTCCAGGTCCTGTCTTGTTAACGTTGGAAGTCCACTTCCTGTCTTGTTAACGTAAGGAGTCGAGGTCCTGTCTTGTTAACATGGAAGTCCAGGTCCTGTCTTGTTAACATTGGAAGTTCAGGTACTGTCTTGTTAACGTTGGAAGTCCAGGTCCTGTCTTGTTAACGTTGGAAGTCCACTTCCTGTCTTGTTAACGTTGGAAGTTCAGGTCCTGTCTTGTTAACGTTGGAAGTCCACTTCCTGTCTTGTTAACGTTGGAAGTCCAGGTCCTATCTTGTTAATGTTGGAAGTCCAGGTCCTGTCTTGTTAACGTTGGATGTTCAGGTCCTGTCTTGTTAACGTTGGAAGTTCAGGTCCTGTCTTGTTAACGTTGGAAGTCCACTTCCTGTGTTGTGGTAAAGTTGGAAGTCCAGGTCCTGTCTTGTAAACGTTGGAAGTCCACTTCCTGTCTTGTAAACATTGGAAGTCCAGGTCCTGTCTTGTTAACATTGGAAGTTCAGGTCCTGTCTTGTTAGCGTTGGAAGTTCAGATCCTGTCTAGTCAACTTTGGAAGTCCAGGTCCTGTCTTGTTAACGTTGGAAGTCCAGGTCCTGTCTTGTTAACATTGTAAGTCCAGGTCCTGTCTTGTTAACGTTGGAAGTCCACTTCCTGTCTTGTTAACATGGAAGTCCGGGTCCTGTCTTGTTAACATTGGAAGTTCAGGTACTGTCTTGTTAACGTTGGAAGTCCAGGTCCTGTCTTGTTAACGTTGGAAGTCCACTTCCTGTCTTGTTAACGTTGGAAGTCCACTTCCTATCTTGTTAACATTGGAAGTTCAGGTCCTGTCTTGTTAGTGTTGGAAGTTCAGATGAAGTCCAGGTCCTGTCTTGTTAACGTTGGAAATCCAAGTCCTGTCTTGTTAACGTTGGAAGTCCAGGTCCTGTCTTGTTAACGTTGGAAGTCCAGGTCCTGTCTTGTTAACGTTGGAAATCCACTTCTAGTCTTGTTACCGTTGGAAGTCCAGGTCCTGTCTTGTTAACATGGAGGTCCAGGTCCTGTCTTGTTAACGTTGGAAGTCCACTTCCTGACTTGTTAACTTTGGAAGTCCAGGTACTGTCTTGTTCACATTGGAAGTCCAGATCCTATCTTGTTAACATTGGAAGTTCAGGTCCTGTCTTGTTAACGTTGGAAGTCCAGGTCCTGTCTGGTTAACGTTGGAAGTCTACTTCCTGTTTTGCTAACGTTGGAAGTCCACTTCCTGTCTTGTTAACGTTGGAAGTCCAGGTCCTGTCTTGTTGACGTTGGAAGTCCAGGTCCTGTCTTGTTAACGTTAGAAGTCCAGGTCCTGTCTTGTTAATGTTGGAAGTCCAGGTCCTGTCTTATTAACGTTGTAAGCCCAGGTCCTGTCTTGTTAACGTTGGAAGTCCACTTCCTGTCTTGTTAACATTGGAAGTCCAGGTCCTGTCCTGTTAACGTTGGAAGTCCAGGTCCTGTCTTGTTAACGTTGGAAGTCCACTTCCTATCTTGTTAACGTTGGGAGTCGAGGTCCTGTCTTGTTAACATGGAAGTCCAGGTCCTGTCTTGTTAACATTGGAAGTTCAGGTACTGTCTTGTTAACGTTGGAAGTCCAGGTCCTGTCTTGTTAACGTTGGAAGTCCACTTCCTGTCTTGTTAACGTTGGAAGTCCACTTCCTGTATTGTTAACGTTGGAAGTACATGTCCTGTCTTGTTAACATGGAAGTCCAAGTCCTGTCTTGTTAACGTTGGAAGTTCATTTCCTGTCTTGTTAACGTTGGGAGTCGAGGTCCTGTCTTGTTAACATGGAAGTCCAGGTCCTGTCTTGTTACCGTTGGAAGTCCAGGTCCTGTCTTGTTAACGTTGGAAGTCCACTTTCTCTCTTGTTAACGTTGGAAGTTCAGGTCCTGTCTTGTTAACGTTGGAAGTCCA
>MJUT01058801.1:133349-149265 GCA_002080005.1 Gigantidas platifrons | reverse complement strand
TGGACTTCCAATGTGAACAAGACAGGACCTGAACTTCCAACGTTAACAAGACAGGACCTGGACTTCCAACGTTAACAAGACAGGACCTGAACGTACAATGTTAACAAGACAGGACATGATTTCCAACGTTAACAAGAGAGGACCTGGACTACCAACGTTAACAAGACAGGACCTGGACTTCCAACGTTAACAAGACAGGACCTGAACTTCCAACGTTTAAAAGACAGGACCTAGACTTCCAACGTTAACAAGACAGGACCTGGACTTCCAACGTGAACAAGACAGGACCTAGACTTCCAACGTTCACAAGACAGGACCTGAACTTCCAACGTTAACAAGACAGGACCTGGACTTCAAACGTTAACAAGACTGGACCTGAACTCACAACATTAACAAGACAGGACATGGACATCCAACGTTATATGTCATGGTCTTTTTGACATTCAATGAGTTAAGAACTGTTTTTGAATTGCGATCAGCTGAGTTCACATCAGGGTTTTTTTGGTGGGGTTGTGTTGTTAATCGTTTTAGTTTTTGTATTGTTTGTATTCAGTCTGTGTCTTGTATACATTGTACAAAATATTGCCATTGTCTCTGGATTGTCTATTCATGATTGCTTTTTTGGTTTTCTCTGACGTTTATCTAAAGAATAAGCAACAGGGAAAATGTTAAATTATCAATTTAGTCAAATGAAATAACATACTAGTAATTGAATATTTCATAATAAATACCTCTTCCTTGTACCATGGCTATCTCATTAGTGACGTGATCATATTTGATTACCAAATTACAAGTTTGAATATCTATGCCTTCTTCTACTACTGATGTAGCAATGATAATTTTGTGTCTGCCTGTTTTAAACAGCTTCAATATATCATCCTGGTCACTTTTGGTCATACCTAGAAAAAACATTCATAAATTTTATGGGACACGTTTCGAGTGTAACATGTCATTTTTCCCATTAATTGTAAAGGATGATTATTCGAAGAATTGCATTTGCTAAAAGAGTTTGAAGATACCAAAGGGGTAATCAGAATCCATTAATTGAAGAACAGACAACACAATGGCTAAAAGAAAAAAGACAAAAGGACAAACAACAATCTACAAAACATACACATAAAGCTAAAGATCGAGCAATACGAACCCCACTAAAAACAGGAGGTGAACTCAGGTGTTCCATAAGGGTAGGCAGTTCCTGCTCCACTAGTGGCACCCATCGGGTTACTCTAGCTACAAACCCGGTGATAATGAATGAGGAAAGGGAAAGTGTTTATGACAAGTGGAACATATCCATGGTTATTTGAGATACAGATGCTCCGTAATGGTTAATCAAGTCATGGTTGTGACCGTAGAACTTTCAAAGTGATGACTTCAGCTTAACCAATAGGGATCATTGGTTAATTAGCTTCCTTGTTAGCAACAACTCTCTATCAAGGAAATCCTGAAAGGAACCACAAGCTCTGGAATATCGGATCAACTGAGAGATATACACACCATATGCAGGCGCTGCTGGATTGTTGCTACATATAAATATAAACTTCACAATGGGAAAATTGAAATCATCTCATTTTTCATACAATTTCATTGTTAACCACCCCTCACTGTCAATTTTGAGGTAAATCATACCTATCTGTACCTGTAGTTTCCTTTATTTCAAGCCAAAGTATTAAAGTTGAGAAACAGGTTGCTGCAAAACGTCATCTAATGATAATAATTTGTACTGTAACATTATATTGTTAGGCGGTTATGGTTTTGGTGTTTAATGCCACTTTCAACAATAACCATTGATCTGCCGCAAGTCACGGACAAAGTTTATTAAATGATGTTGTACCGAACACCTAGCAATGAGCGAGATGTAACGTTATATATGATAAACAACTATTAAAATTGGTTGAAAACCGTTTCATTCATTCCAAATACATATCATACCCACTTGGTACTTTCGCATGGGCCGTATTGCTTGTTATATCACGATAATACAAATATTAATTAGTATGATATTAGCTAATTTCATCAGTTTTTCTAAAAGTCACAGTCACAAGCTACATGCTACTTTGTATTAATAAGCAAAATCATCGAAAATGTTGAGTAGCATATAATGAAAAAATGTACAAAAATATGGCAAGGTACAATATATGTTTAACCTTATTTGTTTTTACAGACAACTGAAAAAAGAGTAGCACATAGGGTAGTACCGTACTGACCTATGTATAATGTGCTAGATTTTACATAGATTCTTTATTTTGCAAGAGGGATGTGCATTATAAACAAGAACAATATGTTTCACTCTTTTTTCAAACTGGGAAGTCACATTTTTCAGCAGATTTTCAAGGCCAAGAGGGGTGTGCATTATGCAACCCTATTGACGGTATTGCTCAATGCTTACCTCCCTTTTCCTCAGTAGCTTGGGCTCCGACAAATTTAACAGGATTAAGACACGAGAGACCATCTGTTTCTTTCATCCAATTCTCAATGGCTTGAACTAAGTCTCTGGTTTTGATTAATACTATGACTCTGGACTCCGGTTGATCTCTATACAGTCTGAAGATGATTTCTTTCAGCTCCTCTAGTTTTGGATTAACATGATCTGCCCTTCCAACACAGGAAGACAGGACTGGTCTTCCTTCTGTAGACATAAATAATCAAAATATACAATGCAGGTAAAAATAATTCATACAGCGACATATAATTCATCATTCTCCTATATCAGTATACATAATAAATCTGACAAGAACTAAACACAGGAAAGTAGGTTTCTAAAATGTATTACAGTTAATATACAAAATGTAAGACATTCAAATGTTCGTTCATAGAAACCAGGAAAACAACTGGAATTAGAATTGTGTGTGATTGCAAAACCCCCTAATCAATATACCGAATAATTGCACATCAACACATTGTGGTTTGATACATGTATTGTGCAGATTCTGAAATACCTTCAAAGACATTTACCGTGATAAATATACTACAAGCCATTTTTCTTCATAAATATACCGTAAAATCTTACTTTGATAAATTTTCATCATTTTAGTGTCCGTTTCATCTTTTATTAGACCGTAATTAATTAGTCTTAACTTTTTCTCCAGGTATTGCATTGAATCTTTTACATGAGCATCTTCATATATTATCAAAACCTTGCTATACATCTATAAATAGAAAACATGTTAACATTTATCTGGATTTCATTGTTACGGCTTCTTGTGGGAGTTTAATTCATATTATCTAATATGGGCTACTGGTTGTAGCCGTTTTGCATTATATCGCCTCCAATGTCATTATTTTAGCAGAGTGATGCGATAATACATCGACATGAGCGATCAAAAGTCACACACGCAGCTGAAGACCAATGTATTCATCTACGTTACTTATGGGATATACTCCTTCCAGTCACAACCTCGACCAATATTTTGGTTTTCACTTTTGTTATTATTGCAGCCAGAGGTCACTTTATACTGCGTTCGTCTTGCGTAATTTTATCTGTAGATGACATTTAAAAACTAGAGGTTCAGTGGGCTGAGCCTGTATCGCTCACCTTTCATTCTGTTTTGAGGAAACTTTATACAGAGCCTTTCATATGTGCTTCCTACCAAATGTTGGTTCATTTGGCTACTCGGTTTCAGAGGAGAAGATTTTTTAGAAATCGAATAACCAGAAACAAGAATTGCCTATGGTTTGTCAACTGATTGGGACTAAATTAGCACTTTCAATAGATGCTTCCTACCAAGTTTCAGTGCACTTTGCCAAGTGGTTTCAGAGGAACATATTTTTTTAGAAATCAACCAATCATAAACAAGAATTGCCTGTGGTGGCCATGTTTGTTCACGGATCGGGACGAAATGAGCATTCTTTATAGAGGACCTTCCATAGATGCTTCCTACCAATTGTCAGTTCATTTGGCTAAATAGTTTCAGAGGAGAAGATTAAAATGTAAAATGTTAACAGACGACGGATGCCAAGTAATGGCAAGAGCTCACATTGCCTTTGGCAATGTGAGCTAAAAAAAAACTTTTGAAAACACCAAAGGGATAAACAAAATCTGTAAATCGAAGGAGGATGGACATTACTATATCAATAGGAAAATGGACAAAAGACAACAATCATGCCCAATACACTATACACCAAAGATTGACCAACACAAACCCAACAAGATAACTGTGGTACATTTAGCTGCTCCAGAAGTGTAGGTAGTTTAAGCTCCACTAGTGACACCCTGAAATATTCCAGGAACGCAGTAAGCTCAACATGAAAGGGACATCAAAGTGAAGAGACCAATATACATGTATAATAAAATAAACATTTAGACAACATGAAACTTGCTTCTTCCCCCACTAATACCATCAATCATGAAGTCCTAATAGAGGAGGAAACTGATTTATTTACAAATATTTCTAACATGTTTGAACTTACCTCAAGATAAAGCCTGCATGTTTCAAAGTAACGTCTTGCATCTTGATTATTTATTTTTGCCGTTTCCCTCCATAATCTACTGACCCACTGTATATATGGATCAGACCCTTTATCATCCGGACCCTTCAATATTCCACCATTATCTGGTAGGAAGGAGGCATCTGGAATAGTATACATTTTCTTCAACTTGCGTTATTATCACATTCTTCCATTTTTAATACACATACATATACTGCATATTATTACTATATGGGAATTTTTTGTCTTCATATTTGATATCTATTTTCTTTTCTGCATCTACATATCCTAATATTGTTTATCAAAATTAAAAAAATAAATAAAATCAAAATTACTATTTTGAGATACACAAAGGCAAAAATTAAGACCACAAAATAAGCACAATGTATTGGAAAATACTAATATAGTGTCACATTGTGTATATAGACTATGAAACGAAAGATTAAACAGTGATGACCACCACCAATATCAACAAAACAATGCACAAAAAAGGAACTCCGACATATGGCATGGAAAATCCAGGTCCTGGCTTGGACTGTTACGGAAAATCGGTCTCACATATTACCATGGATATGTTCCACTTGTCATAATCATTATCCGGTTTGTTCCTCATTCATGACTTATCACCGGGTTTGTAATAATATTAACACTATGGGTGCCACAAGTGGAGCCGGAACTGCTAACCCTCCAGAGCACCTGTGTTTACCCCCGGTTTTTAGTGGGTTTCAAGTTGCTCGATCTTTAGTTTTCTGTGTAATGTTTTGTAGATTGTTGTTTGTTCTTTTGTCCTTTTTCGTTTGGCCATTGTGTTGTCTGTCCTTCTATGACTTACACTTCTAATTACCCCTTTGTTATCTTTGGTAAATTGTCTCATGACTTATCACCGGGTTTGTAACTAGAATAACATAATGGGTGCTACTAGTGGAGCATGAACTGCTTAACCTTCTTGAGCACCTGAATTTGTGTTGCTTGATATTTAGTTTTCTGATTAGTGTATTGCAGATCGTTGATTGTTCTTTTATCTTTTTTATTTCGGCCATTGTATTGTGTGTCCTTCTGCGATTTACTGATTGTAATTACACATTGGATATGTTCAAACTCTTCTTATACATGTATGAACAAAACTGATGACAGTGATGTGGTTTCATATTTATTGGAACTGTTTTGACGGTGTGGTACTTTTTTCTATTGTATTTGTAATTTTGCTGACAGTTTTTGTCAGTTTACTGTGACCACACTTCTAACAGGTGAGCGAAATAACGCATATGTAGAATTACTGGCTAGAATTATCAGTATGGCTAATATGTACTTTGGGTGTATCAGTTAAAAATTGGCTGCTCCAGAACTTACGATTAACATATGCATGATCGTTTCAGGTACAGCTTAGTTCATTTTCATATGCTTTCATAAAATTTTAATTAACCAACGTGTTGTTATAATATTGACGATAACAGACATGTCATGTGGCGTATTACATTATGCTGTTAATTTCAACAGATCCTATGAGGATTACCCATTGAAAATCATGTTACAAAATTAATTCAAACAGATCTTACGACGATTACCCATTGAAAATCACGTTATGATATCAATTCTAACAGAACCTTATGACGATTACCCATTAAGTATAACATTACTATATCAAGTCTAACAGACCTTGTAGGAGGAAGATTACTAATTATGTAAAACGTTGCGATATCAATGCTAACAGACCCTATGATGATTATCAATTGTGTATAACGTTGCGATATCAATGCTAACATACCATATGACGATTACCCATCAGGTATAACGTTACGATATCAAGTCTAACAGACCCTATGATGATTATCAATTGTGTATAATGTTATGATATCAATGCTAACATACCCTATGACGATTACCCATTAAGTATAATGTTACGATATCAAGTCTAACAGAGCCTATGATGATTGTCAATTGTGTATAACGCTGTGATACCATTTATAACAAATCCTATGAGGATTACCTAATAATTATAATGTTGCAATATCAATAACGTTATGTTCTTATTTCTAACATACCTCCTTAGAATGTATGTTGAATATAGTGTTATTAATACTTACATGTAGATTCCATCATGTATTTCTCAATGCATTCCATTATCTTCACAATGGTGTCGCCAAAATAGTTTTTATTCCTGCCTTTTGTTTGTACAATTTCTTTAAAAAAAGTTTTACATGAGATAAACAATAAGTAACCATATAATAGACGTTTTGCACATTTCAGATTTGATTCTAAAATTATACATTTTTCTACCTTTTTTATATAAGTTATTTTCTTTACCACAGACAAAATGGCAACCATTCTTGTAAGAGAAACGAAAAGGACAAACAATTGGAGAATAAAATTATCGCATAATTTGTAGATATTTGAACCTTGTAAAAATCAGAGGATAATTTGATAGCAAATAGAAAAGTCATATGTTGTTACTACGTTAAAATTTTGAGCTGATAATGAGAAAAAAAAACATGCTATATTCATTGAGCTTTGCATGGATGGGGATCCTTTTACCCTCCTTAAAGGGAAATAACTCCTGTAAAATGCATAATTTTAGAATCAAAGTAAGAAATATGCAAATGGTCTATTACAACAATGTACAATCTCTCTAAATAAATGGTCTATTACAACAATGTACAATCTCTCTAAATAAATGGTCTATTACAACAATGTACAATCTCTCTAAATAAAAGCAGTGTTTTGTGTCTTACATTTTATAATTAAACGACAAACTTTTATTTTATAAGTAAGACTTATTATTATTAAAAACGAAAGAAGCAATTTAGGAGTACAAATGCTTACATTGTTATCACAATATAAAATTGTTTATCTCATGTTACCATCTTTACAAATATGACTAATGATTATTTTTCCAAAATTAATATGTGTTAATAATGAATAGTTATTTAAAATGTACTATGAATGTCATATATATGGCTATTCATTCCAAAGATACTATGTATACCCAATGGTTATTTATTCCAAAAATACTATGTATACCCAATGGTTATTCATTCCAAAAATACTATGTATACCCAATGGTTATTTATTCCAAAAATACTATGTATACCCAATGGTTATTTATTCCAAAAATAATATGTATACCCAATGGTTATTTATTCCAAAAATACTATACAGTTAAACCTTCCCATGTGGTCACCTCTATTAAGCAGTCACCTGTATTAAAAGGTCACTTTTTTCTTGTTCAGTCATAGAGAAATTCATATAAATTGAACCTCTTTTAAGAGGTCACCTGTCTTATAAGGCCATTTTTATTTGTTCCAAAGGTGACTTCTTACATAGTCGTCAAGTCAGCCGCATTGCGCGGGTCACACCCGCAATTTCGTCGTCAAATTCGGAATGACCCGCATCCGTCCGTCACCCGCGCGGGTGTTTAGAATCACCTGCATTTCCGGTTTTACACCCGCGCATGACCCACATTCGAGATCCTCGTAGTTTTTCCCTTCAGCATTGAACGATACCATGGATACGCGTCAACAATCTTGAATCTTGGTGAGTACTTTTCAAAATTTAAATCAATTTAGAATTTCATTTAGCCATGTCTCAAAATGTAATAGTACATACACTGTATGATGTATTTTGAAATAAAACGTTACACAACTTGAATCACCTTTTTCCCTATGAAAAAATGACACTACGCAAAATCACCCCATTGGACACTTCCTAATGGGGGTGATCACCCCCATTGGAGGTTTCAGAGGTTGACACCTATGCCTCTTAATACAGGTTTGACTGTATATGCCTTAATGTTATTTATTCTAAAATTACTATGTATGTCATATGATTATTTATTCTAAAATTACTATAATTACTATGTATGTCATATGGTTATTTTTATTCTACAGTAATGTACCTTGTTCTGGAACAATGACATACTCAGATAATTCTGGTAAACACTTTGTTACAGTTACTAGTTCCTCTGCATCTAAGTTTGCCATCATTATTTTTATATGTTCCTCAGCTCCCTGGTCTGTGCTCGTTCTACCAACTCCAACTGATGCCGTGAAACCAACAATCTGAATAAAACACTATTTACTTTTTATTAATGCCAAATAGTAAAGGATGTCGGTCTTATTTTAGTATTTAATGTGGAATCAGGCTTTAAAATATGTTGCTTGGACATTTATCGTATGAAGTCTACCTTATCGATATAACTAAAAAGAAATAAATCTTATTCCATAAGAAGTTACTATATATGTTTTATATTACGTTAATAGTCTTTGAAATTGAATATACTGCATTGGTGGTGTAATGGTTAGCGTGCTCGCCTCGAGTGCGGTAGATCGTAGGTTTGAGCCCCGATCGGGTCAAACCAAAGCCTATAAAATTGGTATTTGTTGCTTCTTCGCTAAGCACGCATCAATAAAGAGAGAGGGCAATGACTGGTTGGCTTGGAATCAGAATATTGTTTCTGAGTGTGGCGACATGTCTATCCTTAGACTGTTGTTTCAGTGAGCTAGCACTATAAAAATCCAACTAAGCGTGTTGGTCTAGTACAAAGCGGACCTCATCATCATCTCATTGAAAATTTACTCATTCTCGCCATGATATAGTGGAAAAATTGCTGAGTTGGCATTAAACAACAATCGCTCACTCACTTGAAATTAAATATAAAAAAAATGTTTATTTACCATTGGCAGCTTTGGAAGATCGGGTCAAACCAAAGACTATAAAATCGGTATTTGTTGCTTCTTCACTAAACACGCAGCATTAAGGAGAAAGAGCAAAGAATGGTTGGCTCAGAATCAGGATAATGTGGCAACATGTCTATCCGCGAACTGTTGTTTCAGTGAGCTAGCACTATAAAAATCAAACTAAGCACGCACACATCCACCCTCACTCACTCGCTCGCTCACTTGAAATTAACTATACAAAAAATACTTATTTACCAATGGAAGTTTTTGTCGATCAATATTTTCATCCAATTTAAAATCCATGTATTTGTCCATGATCTGGGTATACGCATGATTGGCATGTGTATGGTGACACTCGTCAAATACCATCAATGTGAAGTCCTCAATCTTAATATCGTTATCCCTTATGGCATTCACGAGTATCTGTGCTGTTACCACTAATATATCACGCCTTGATATAGAATAAGAAATCAAGATTTAGTTGATAGTAGTACAACTTGTGCAATGATGCCAAATAAAAGGATCAATATGATTAAGAAATAATTCATGGAAGCCATAGTTTGTATCCAGTTTTAATACGGGTTACATTATTTTGTTTAAAAAAATATATCCTGAGTGAAAGCGAGCGATAAAATGCAATGAAAATAATGTTACCCGTGTTAAAACGTTATACAAATTATGGCTTCTATTGATTATTTCGATTCTAGTATGAAAATCTAACTTATTTTTAGAAGTGGTGGAAGTAATGGAAATGAATATCGCAAAAAAATCCACTAACCATTTCATGCATATAGTTTTTTTGTTATTGTTTGTTTTGGGTTTTTTTTTTGGATAGCTAAACAATGATGCAATTCTGTTACTGATATATTCCAATTTGATGACATTTTGAATTCAAACAAGCAAAATGCTAACTAAGTCGTAAAATAAATCAGTAACCAGCATGTGTTAATGTTAAAAGCGTTTCTTGTAAACTACACAACCGAAAGACGATAAATACCACTTTGGTATCTTCACACTTTTCTTTAGTAAACAACACATTTCCTTAAATCAACCAAACTTGTTTCCTAAAGAAGTTTTCAAACATTTTTGAGTTGGCAATTTCTACTTATATGATCTTTACAATAGGCAGTTATATATAAATTGTGTAAGCAGACCAATATTACTGTTAGTAATGTTTATATTTGACTCTATTATGTCTGTGAAATACTTTTCACTTACTGTCTATCTAACATGGACTTTCATTTCCTAATCTTACGCTAAAATTACACAAAAAGGAAGCTGCTACTGATCATGATGTCCATATCACACGATGTTCATGTAGCAGTAACACGACGGGTGTCACTAGTGGAGTCAGAATTGCTTGCCTATCCAGGGCATCTGAGTCCACCCCCGGATTTTAATGTCATCGTGTTGCTCAATCTTTAGTTAGCTGCTATGATCAGAAAGCTTAAGCAGTGATTGCAGAAAATTACTTGCCATTTTGTTATTTTTCGCTTGGTCATTGTCTGTCCTTCAATTTACGGCCTCTGATTACCCCTTTAGTATCTTTTGGTTATTGTATTGTCTGTCCTACAACTTCTGATTACTGTTTGGTATCTTCAGACTTTTCTTAAATGCATATTTATATTGAGTTGTCTGATTTAATCAAATAAAACGCACAACTGATAACGTTTTACAAATTTTGTTACAAGCGTCTCGGTGAAGGGTAAAAACGGCAAATACGATTTTGCAAATACCATGAAAAAAGATCAATCTTATGCAAATACACCTACATGAAGTAAAAATTATGCAAATTCACAATGCAAGGCCTGAATTTGTAAAAAAAACATCACGGCTATTAACCAATCAGAATTCAGCATTCTTATATGAGGTGTAATAATATATTAATTTTACCTATTTAGCCATGATGAAAGAGGTTTGGCTATTTTGGCTTCTCTGTGTATTTCACCAGTGATAAGTTTGACTCTGTATTGCGATAAGAACTTTTTACATCGATCGGCATGTTGTTGGGCAAGAGCACTATTTCCTACTATGAAAACTATTTTTGGAAATCTACTCTTCACCTTCTCCATGTGATCCTACAAAGTTAACAGATAAAACATTTACAAAGCATCATTTAAGCCTGGTACAACACAATACATTAGTTAACAAATAATAAAGTATTTAATAAATTATTTTAGGAATCGATACCATTACGTTTATCAAATGTACCTATAGCTATTGTAATATTATTAAGACTTAAGAGACGAATGTAGATCTGTTAATCATTGGTTAAATTTCATTTGAACGGAATATTTATCTCCGGAATAAAGGGTTTGTTTGTTTGTTTGTTTACTTGATGGTGTTTAATGCCACTTTCAACAATATTTCAGTTATATCGTGGCGATCAGTTTTATTGGTGGAGCAAATCGGAGAATCGGAGAAAACCATCGACCTGTCTCAAGTCCCTCACAAACTTTATCACATAATGTTGTACTGCTCGCCCGATCGGGATTCGAACTCACAACATCAGTGGTGATAGGCACTAATTGCATAGTTACTTGAAAATCCAACTACCATACGATCACAGCCACGACGACCCCTCGAGAATAAAGGCTCTGACATAATAATCAATCATGTTGTTTCCAAAGAAACAAGATTCACACAGAATCCATCCAATTATATGGCAGGGCTACAAATATGTTCAACATGCTATGTGATATGGAGAGGAAGGAAGGTCAACAAGAGCAAAATCTTAATGTAAGTTTTCAACGCTGATTCATAATATCGGGTACATAACTTCAATATGTGTGTGTAAATATTTTTCAAAGTTTCAAAGATATACATCAACAATCATGGAAGTAGTTTACCACACAAAATAATACTGAAAATGATAATGGTGAAATTCAAATAGGTATAATATCTGTAAAAATGATTACCATATTTACAAACTGATTAGCATAAGGTATCTTCAAATATGTCCTCTACAACTGTGTCCAAATGCAAAAGTCATATATGCTTCCAACAAAATAAGTATGGTCTACGTAAATGTTGTTGAAAAATGGCTAAGTTCAATTAGAACTTCCAACAAAATAAGTATGGGCTACTGTAAATGTTGTTGAAAAATGGCTAAGTTCAAAGAGAGGGATATAACTGAAATATTGTTGAAAGTGGAGTTAAACACCAAACACTAACAGACAAAGAGAGGGAGCAGAGGATTTAATAGTTCTAATACCTGTATAATTTTGAGTGCTACGTAAGTTTTGCCACTTCCAGTTGGAGCTACTATAATACAGTTTTTCCCCTGTAATGCTGGGTCTGCTAATTCCTTTTGGTAATTTCTTAGTTTTAATACTTCTGCTATGATATTCTCGTTATCTGTATCAGAATCAGAATCATCATTTCCAATAATACCATAAGCTGAAAATAAAGATGTGACCCTTTTCTCCATTAACATAAAAACGTCTAATCTGGTTTTAGAAATATAAATCACATTATGTATTCATTAAGGATACCGGGCTGCATTAAATATTTTTTTGATATAAACGTCTGAACATTTAACAGATTAGTGTAAGAGGTAGATTTGTTTTGTTAATATTTGTGTTTTTCCCTCGGCATCGATTCACTTAACATAATGACGAAATAATTTAGTCCACCTGGAACACATTCTTGTCAATGAGATGTGACTACATATAGGTTGATAGGTTTTTCATTTATATTTTTATCAAATAAATGTTAGAGAAAACCGAGGGGGCAATCATGAATGGACAATCCAGAAGAACTGGCAACATTGGGTACACAAGACACAAGACGAAGACAAACAAAACAAAACCACAACACACTATGCATTGGCGGTGTATATATTTAAGTGTGTGTTTCTGAACTGCAATACACATGAGATAACACAAGTATTTTGTATATAGAACATGAACACCTGGGTACAACCCCCGTTAATGATGGGAGTCCACATTGCTCATCCTTTTGTTATTTCATTGTGTTTTGTTCATCTTCATTCTGTTTCTTGTGTTCATTGTTACCCATGTCTCTAGAATGTCCATTCGTGATTTGCCCTTCGGTTTTCTCTAGTGGCTATTTAGTCAGTATCTTTCTTCTACTCCTCTACAGAAAATGTCCAGATGTAAACCATGTATTTATATAATTCTTGATAATGAAAGATATTGTACATCATTGCATCATCTTGATTACGTGTTGTTTAATATTAAGTGGGGTTAGTTTTTATGGTGTTTAATGTCACTTTCAACACTATTTCAGTTTTATTGATGAAAGAGTACCCAGAGAAAACCACTGACCTGTCGCAAGTCACTGACAAACTTAATCACATAAAGTTGCATCCAGTACACCTCGCCACAAGCAGAATTCGAACTCACAACTTTAGCGGTGATAGGCACTGATTACTTAGGTACCATACGATCACAACCACGATGACCTCTTAATATCAAGTGAGAATACAAGCAGGTAGAATAAGTTGTTTAAAAGTCAATACTTTTCCAGCGTTATAGTTACACCAAATTATGAAAGCTGTGTCCTTGGAGTGAAAGTTTTTTTTCGTTATCAAGACATTACCGTCATTAAAAACATGGTTCATACACGGACAAAACAAATTTTAGAAATGTAACAGTCTTATAATGCGATCAAAGGTACAAGCCATCCAAAAAAGGAAAATATTATATGATTGAGAAATTGGTATATTTCAAACCTCAAAATGACATACAATATATTAAAGACATTAGAGATCATTATACATATGGCTACTTCTAAATCACGAAAATTAAATATATTATGTATAATGTTCAAGATTATAGCGTTCTTTGTAGCTGTTCGCTCGGTTATGACTTATTACATGTGTGTGGAAAATATTTGCATGAGGGCACCATTGCAATATGAAGGGGGGTTTTGGGTCATACAACTGGCTATTTTTTCATTTATGTGCCTGTATCAAACCAGGAAAGTCAGCAGTCATGTATATGTTTGTTAGGGGTATCATAGTTGCCCCTTTTCTACATTTTTCTGATTGGTTTTGGAACTGTTCGCACAGTGTGGTGGCTTTTTTTAAATATTTTTTTTCTTCATCTTATTAAATACATAATTAAAAACATAAGAGTGTGTTTAAAGACATCAGAGTTTAAACAGTACATTCCAGTTTGTTTAAATACTATAGAGTTCATAAGTACATTTATGCTCCCTCTCCAAAACCAACAAGCTAATTTATTCTGTTTTCCAAGCATGCAGCCAGCTCTCAGCTTGGAAAAATTTGGGCCACCTATTGTGGCCAATTCTTTATTCTATTGCTAAAACATACTAAAAACTTGACAAACGGGCGAAGGTGGGGTCATATAAAGGGCCATACACCAGAACAAAATATTGCTGACATAAAATCCATACTAGTACAATAAAACATAATTGTAAAACTATGATACTACAAAAATAAAAAAGTCCTAGTAACTAAACTTAATAATATAAAGTTAAGGGTGGTGGATGGGGAATGGGCGATATTTTTAAACCAGTAACTGTACAAATCAATAGATTATCAGTGTATTAAAGACATCAGAGTTCATAAGTATATTTCAGTGTGTTTAAAGACATCAGAGTTCATTAGGTACATTCCAGTGTGTTTAAAGACATCAGAGTTCATAAAGTACATTTCAGTGTGTTTAAAGACATCAGNGTTCATTTGGTACATTACATTTTAAATGTCAATGTCTCCCATTTTAAGGCTGATAATATTTTTGTACAAACTTTATTGCATAAAATTGTATTGTTTTGTGTGCTAAACCAGGGTTTTTGCTCCCCTTATTTTACTGCCGAATTTCGGCCGCATTCCCAATGAAAAATAGGGTCCATTTTTCCCAAAATCAGCCAAATAATTCCCAAACTGATTGCAGTTACTTGTCGGTAAAAATCCGGATTTAGTAACCGTTTCCGGAAACATTTTTTATATTACGCGATTACATATCCGGTCATCTGTAAGCTTTTTCTGTACAATCATTCATCGTTCTTTTTTGACATAAACATGTGTCACAACAGTAAATAATACCTGAATAAATATAAAGCCTAAAGAGGCAAAACAAACACTGTCAATTTATTCTTTTTTTGTGACAACGAAAAAGAAGAAACCCATATGAAATGATGATGAAATCAGCATTTGTGAAGTCGAATGTCAAACTCATGGGGACGATACTGATAGTGTTGCTATTCTTATTTTGTTTTATCTTCTATTACAGACAGCACAAATAACGTTAAAAATTCAGAGTTGGATGAAAATCATCCAACACTCGTTAAGCAGGATATGAGACTGTTTAGTTCTCTTAAACTAAGCAAAGTTTTCCCTGGTTATATTATAGTTGAATTAAATCATATCAGGTTATTTGTGTAAATATTGTGAACTTTTTCAAACTGATCCCACTAATTCATCCATCCTTTACTTGATGAATATCATCCCTGCCTCTATGGAAAGGAGCTTTTCATATATGAATTTGATTAAAACTCTTCTGAGGTAAAGATTGACCCAAATGAATTTGGAAGCTTTTGACACATTAGTAGACAAATTCAAAAATGAAAAGGACAGATNACATGATGTTGTAATTGAGTGAAATAAATTCTACTGCAAAGTTATTTTGTTTATTATTGCCTAAGTTAATTTCAAATTCATATTTTGTCGATAAAAATGTCGATAAAATTTCCCAATTTAGGTTAGGTGGCAATTCCCAATAGAGCCAGCAAAAACCCTGAGCAGGGTTCATTAGGTACATTCCAGTGTATCTAAAGACATCAGAGTTCATAAAGTACATTTCAGTGTGTTTAAAGACATCAGAGTTCAT
>MJUT01058801.1:92102-125861 GCA_002080005.1 Gigantidas platifrons | reverse complement strand
AGGAGACCATAAACTACCCACAGAAGGAGACCACAATCTACCCACAGAAGGAAACCACAAACTTCCCACAAAAGGAAACCATAAACTACCCACAGAATGAAACCAAAAACTACACACAAAAGGAGATCACAAACTACACACAGTACACACAGGAGACCACAAACTGCCTCTAGAAGGAGACCACAAACTACCCACAGAAGAAAACCACAAACTACCCACAGAATGAGACCACAAACTATCCACAGAAGGAGATCACAAACTACCCATAAAAGGAAACCACAAACTACCCACAGAAGGAAACCACAAACTACCCACAAAAGGAAACCACAAACTACACACAAAAGGAAACCACAAACTACCCACAGAAGGAAACCTCAAACTACACACAGAAGAAAACCACAAACTACCCACAAAAGGAAACCACAAACTACCCACAGAAGGAGATCACAAACTACACACAGGAGACCACAAACTGCCCCTAGAAGGAGACCACAAACTACCCACAGAAGAAAAGCACAAACTACCCACAGAATGAGACCACAAACTATCCACAGAAGGAGATCACAAACTACCCACAGGAGATTACAAACTACCCATAAAAGGAAACCACAAACTACCCACAGAAGGAGATCACAAACTACACACAGGAGACCACAAGCTACCCACAGGAGACCACAAACTACCCAAAGAAGGAGACCACAAACTACCCACAGAAGGAGACCACAAACTACCCACAGAAGGAGACCACAAACAACCCACAGAATGAGACCATACACTATACACTACCCACAGAAGGAGATCATAAACTACCCATAGAAGGAGACCACAAACTACCCACAGAATGAGACCATAAACTACCCACAGGAGACCATAAACTACCCACAGAAGGAGACCACAAATTACCCACAGAATGAGACCATAAACTACCTACAGTAGTTCTAAGGAGACCATAAACTACCCACAGAAGGAGACCATGTATCAATAAGATAACTTTATATATTAAGATAAATACAATTTTGTCAAAAAGAAGCATATTTTATTTGATGAATATGCACATGACATGTGTAGCAACTGCCACTTCGACAAGTAAAACCTAAGCTATGCAACATACATACATACTCGGAATATATTTCATTTTTCAAATCCATTATACATATACCAATAAAAATTTTCAAATGCTTTAAACATTAAATGAATCATACTCGTGAATTATTTCAATACTACTACCGTTAAATTATGAACTGACGAAAAATTTGAATGTCAGTTTTATGTTAAAATTATTATAAACTACATTATAGAACATAACCTAATTTAAGTTGTACTTACCTTTATATATATCAGGGTCAATTACTCCAACAGTTTCCTCACAGCCAGTTTTGAACAGTATTTCCATAAATTCTGGATACCATGAATTTGGCTTTCGTTTTGGTAGGATCGTAAGCAGTGAAAATACAGCTTGATTTTCGCCATAATTTCTGCACACCTGTTCTACCTCTTGGGAATCTATATCACTGATTATATTCTCTTGTCTCAAGTATGGCAATATTTCCTGTGGTCTTATTTTTTCTGATAATGTCCTTTCAAACAAATTTATCAAATGTTCCCAAGTATCACTATCACCGTAGGCTATAAAATTTCCCTCAATGAAATCTTTAATCCACTCATATTCTGGAAAGAAAACGTAAAAGTGTTCGGTTTCACAAAATATTATTACTCCAGAAGATTTAATTAAATCAAAGTCTGATTTAGTACATACAGAACCCACGTTAGAAATGTTACACATATTATGTCAGAATGCTGCTATGACAACAACTGTTACACTTCTATTATGTCAGAATGCTGATATTACAACTGTTACACTTCTATTATGTCAGAATGCTGATATGACAATTGTTACACTTCTATTATGTCAGAATGTTGATATGACAACTGTTACACTTCAATTATGTCAGAATGCTGACATGACAACTGTTACCCTTTCATTATGTCAGAATGCTGATATGACAATTGTTACACTTCTATTATGTCAGAATGCTGACATGACAACTGTTCCACTTCTTGCTTTAAGTTCTATTTGTGTCTTTTTAATAGCCATATTGTTTCAGATATCTTATGTTGTCTTGGCTACAATAAAACACTTATTTAGTGGTTATTCGGACTAATAGTTGGAAACCAGAAAAGTGCTAATCAGAATCCTTAAATCAAAGAAAGACAAACAACACAATGGTTAACAGAAAAATGACAAACAACGATCTACAAAACACTACACAGAAAACTCAAGATCGTGCAACACGAACCCCACTAAAAACCGGGGTGAACTCAGGAAGGGTAAGCAGTTCCTGGTCCACTAGTGGCACCCATCGTGTTGCTCCAGTTACAAACCCGGTTATAATATTCGTCTGGTATACTAGTAGTATAAACCTACCATCTTCAACCAATGCTTGCTTGAATATTTGCCACTTTCCCGGACAATCTTTTTCATCTAAGATATTCAATAATTTTGCCATTGCACCTTGTGGTGATTCTGTTTTCACAAGTGATCGTATGGTTCTCTTTTCATCTGAAATTACATAATTTTTAATTTTTACAATATTCCCCATTGACCGACGAAATATACATTGGATTGCCGTATATGCATAATATCAAATAAAGATATGCTTTCAACAATCGGAAACCTATGGGTAGATTTTAAAAATTCGCCCCATAGTCAAAGATGTTGGCATGCATTATACAGAATCTATAGTCAGGAAGTGAAATGGGAGATTTTAAAACCAAAAATCGAAATCGAATGAGAAGAGTGATGATTGCTTTTAAACACGCAATATCAATTAACAATATTGAAGCTCTATAAATAGCAAGAACAAGACACTTTTATTGAGATGAGAATGAATGCATAAGACCATACCGTTGAGCTTGTGATTTAGAACTGTTATTTCGCGACTGGATATGTCGATTCACTCAAAAACATTATCCTGACTTTGAGCTATTTAGTCTTTGTTCTCATACTTTAATGCTGTGTTCGTAGAGGACAAGATTCAAATACTAATTTTATATTAGGTGGTTTCACCTCTAGGTCGAACCTATTATCTTTCGCATTCTGGCAAGTACCATGTCCTTTTTCTGCAAGTTGTTGTCATCTTGTATAACAATATTACATTAATTTATCTATCATACATACCCATATTAAATACAGAACCAAGATTTGTTAACAGACCAGTCGGTGTGACATTTTTAACAATTTGACCGTAACATAACTCCATTATTAATTTTCTCCAGTGGTCATCAGTTGTGACACCCTCCATTTCTTTGCTACGTTTGGTATCATCCATCGTCTCGCATGCACCTATGAAATAATATAAAAATCAAACCGAATCAAAATATGCTAAACCAAATATGGTCAATTATGGCAGTAGTTTTATACAATTTAATAATTGTAATGATTGGGAATTTTGAAAATAGAATAAAATATACATTTCATGCAATGAATGGTCTACTAAGTTGATGATACCCTCAGGAAGTAAGCGTTCTGTCCTTGCTAGAAGGAGGTTGTGTATTTTATCTGTTCCGTGCCACCAGCGGACTCCTTTTTGATTCCATGTAGATGAAAATCTAGGTCATTGAATAAATTGAATGATATAATAAAATTTGTTCTTTATTTCTTTGTGCTTATTCCAAACGTTTATTTCTAAGTTGAATAAAGCTTGTGTGGAAATGATTTACGCTTAATTTATGCATTACCAAAGCCTGGTTCAATCTTTGTCACAGCATCTTCCATTCCAGCTTTGCACAAACATTCTAGAAAGTTCTGGTACCATGAATCTGGGTGAAAGGTCACTACCCTGTCAACCAAAACTAACAATGCTGCTTTTTCACATTGCCGATTTATACGTTCTGTATCTATATCTTGTACATCAATGTCTGTTAGCAGACTGTTGATTTTAAGAATTCCTGACAACAATGTAGTATCAACAGTCTCATCTTTTAATTTATCCACTACATTTTTAAGCTGCAATTCTACACTTGATGAATAATGTTTTATGATAACTAGAGGAACAAACGTGAAATCTGAAAAATGATATAAAATGAAATTTTTATTTTCGGTCGTAAAAAAAAAAAGACGTACTCGAGAAAACAGACAATGAGAACAATGTATCAAACAAATAGTTTGTTTTGATTGGACAACTTTGGTGTAAGAGTACACATATCGTACTGAACAGTTTTATGATGGTAAGGCCTGGTCTATTGTATCATGTTTATAATTCAATTGGTAATAATTTAACCTGGGATCCGCTGTTGAACTTGTGATAAAATTAATCATATGATTAGCCGTAATTACATAATTAATTCCTAATCCCATACTTAGCTAATGCAATGATAGGGCTAATCATATGATTAGCTTAATCATAAGTTCAACAACAGACTCTGTATGCTTACACAAGACATTTTACCACATTTTGGCATACATGGTAAAATTCAACCCATTACATTGGACTTTAATACCACATTTGAGGATGCAGTTAAGTTGCTAATACACTATTTAAAAATTCTCTTGTTGCAATTTCTTTTAAGGTTCGGCTATTTTTAATATATAGAATATTGACTGGATTATACATAATTTGCTAACAATAACTATAGACCATATTGTGAGATATTCGACAATGTACAAACATTAGATGGGATTATGTATGTTGGTGTTTAATGCCACTTTCAATAATAATCCATGATACTAGAGTGTGAGGACCGAACTATCGACATTCAGTCGGTAATTGGCAAACTTTTCCTCATTACCTTGTGTCGATTCCTCTTCGCCACATTTTGTAGAAAATATGGATACCTAATATGAAGGTGAAAGAAAGAAATATATTATCAGTATTATCTACCTTACAAAATGTCATATTGACAAATTTATTAAATAATAATAATGAAATCTTCAAGTATACTTACCACAATCTGTAAGTACGCCAGCAAACGTTTTCCATTTGTCCGGAGATTCACTATTGGATATCAATTCTAATATAGTATTCACTCTCTGATCATTTGATGTTTTATTCCTTCTCAACCCCTTAACTGCATCTGAAAACATTATTAATGGAAGAATGAAGACTCGTCCACTAAATTAGACAAAACTAGAACTGTGAGTGACCTCACTGAGTGATACCCCCCGCTTGCAGTTTAGTAGGAGTTGCGCTTACAAGGTACATGCATCCCCCAACCCTTTTCGTGAAAGTATAAGTTGAATTATCTCCCCTTTTAAATTATGGACAGCAACCATATTCCTTCATGCACATCTGCAGGTAGTGTACTACAAGTGTGTAAAGTTTCATAAAAATCCAATCAGCCGTTCAGGAGGAGTTGCGCTTACAAGGTACATGCCCCCCCCCCTTTTTCGTGAAAGTATAAGTTGAATTATCTCCCCTTTCAAATTATGGACAGCAACCATATTGCTTTATGGACATCTGTAGGTAGTGTACTACAAGTGTGTAAAGTTTCATAAAAATCCAATCAGCCGTTTAGGAGGAGTTGCGCTTACAAGGTACATGCCCCCCCCTTTTTTTGTGAAAGTATAAGTTGAATTATCTCCCCTTTTAAATTTTGGACAGCAATCATATTCCTTCATGCAGTTAGTGTACTACAAGTGTGTAAAGTTTCATAAAAATCCAATCAGTCGTTTAGGAGGAGTTGCACTTACAAGGTACATGGACAGACGGACGGACAGGGTGATTCCTATATACCCCCCCAAACTTTGTTTGCGGGGTATAAATATCAATCAGAAATATCTGTTCATCATATCAAAAATTGTAATCTATAAGGGTAACTTTTTTGGGGAATTATTGCATCTTGGATTTTTAAAAAGAGTAACACAACCAATGCCACTAGTGGAGCAGAAACTTCTGGAACTTCTAGGTTGTTTGGGGGTTTGTGTTGCTCAATCTTTAATCTTTTGTTTTCTGTGTAGTGTTTTGTAAATTATTTTTGTCTTTTTCTTCTTTTTCATTGGCCATTCAATTTAAGGTTTCTGATTACCATCATTTAGTATCTTCAAACTTTTTTCTATTCATATTTCAAAGCTGAATTGTTATTAACATATATGCTACTTGGGGAAGGGGGGATTTTAAAAGACTTAATAAATATCCTTTGTGCCAATAAATGCCAAAAAAACATGTGTATTGGTTTGACACTCTGAACAGAGAATTATATAGCCTTTGTGAAAGAAAATAATGAGTGGCTATTAATTAACATGAATCTCCGATATATTGCCTTATGCATCAGATTTAGATGAAAGACAGAAGTGGCATGCAATCCCATTTGTGGATGTCTGTTGTGCAAAACCATCCAAAGACTTTCATATACCATATGCAACGAAATATGTGAGATTTTGTCAAGAAGCACACAATTTTTCATCACCAAATTCTCACCCAAAATAAAAATTAATCAGTTACTTCCAAAGACATGATCCAACACCAGAGGTGCCGACCACTAACGAGCACACAACTTGATAACCGAGGCCACCATCCAAACTAGTGTGTCAATATTACAAGAATACAAACCATAATGACAAGGAAAAGGCTACAGATAGATTCAGCTCCTGTAAGGAAACAATCCATGACACACCCAAAAATGTAACTTTTATCAAATGAAAAATTACAAAAAGTAAACTTGATGTCGAAGACAGTGATACCAAGTCTCTGAAATGATGACTGGAATTCTTGATTTATGTTGTGACAATGTCAGAATAAAGTGAGACCTCTGCATGAAACTTTTGCATGCACAAAGCAAAGAAACTGAATTTCAACATAAAACGGAAACACAAACTCCCATCAGTAAATTTAAGGACAAAGTGAGATCTTCTTCTTCTTTTGGTATACAGCTATCCATCCACCGGATGATCACTAGCTGTTGTGCATGCGTGGGATAAAATTCATAAAGAAATAACAATATATTCAGTCAATTTATAACATATTTACAAGTAGTGCTAACAGAAATAAATTTTGTGGTTAAAACTATTTCAATTTAATTTTTATTTAGATTTGCGGTTGTAGATGGCTGAGAATAACAGTTGGTGTTAGTTGTTCTCTAAACGTGTTGACTGTTGGGGACAGAACTATATTTTGAGGTAGTAAATTCCAGTAAATGATTGTGTTCGGAAAGAATGAGTACTTGTATGGATCTATGAATGCATGAAGATGTCTGTATGTAAAAGGATGAAATTGTCAGATTCTTGAGTCTGTTGGTATTAATTAATTGTAGTAGGAACTGCAACAATATGGTGAACAATCTTGTAAAACATAATAAGTTTTGTTTCGAGTCGACGTTGTTGTAGTGTAGGCCAGGGCAGATGAGAGTTTGGAGCATATCTGTGACGCGGCTAGTAAATGGTATCGGTTGCAGGCATACCTAGCTGCCTGTCATTGACCATCTCAATTATATTGCGATGTTCTGCAGTGTGAGGGTCCCAAACTGAGCATGCATACTCTAGTTTTGGACGGACAAGAGATAGGTATGCCTGAGACTTTATATTTGTGCTGGAGGTTTTAAGGTTTTTTTTCAAGAATCCAAGACTTTTATTTACATTGGCTACAATATTGTTTGTATGCTGTGTCCATTTTAAGTCGGATTGAAGAGTGCTACCAAGATATTTTGCTGAAGAAACTGATTCCAAAGTATGATTGTGTAGCAAGTAGTTATGTTTAACAGGATTTTTCTTGTTTGTTATTGTAAGGACTGTGCATTTGTCTGGATGGAAAGCCATCAGCCAGTCACTTTCCCATCTTGCAGCAGCATCAAGGTCTTCTTGGAGACTATCACAATCCTTTTGGGATTTGATAGTTTTGTAGATAATACTGTCGTCGGCGAACAGTCTGAGTTGGCTGGATTTCAAATATTCTGGTAAGTCATTCATATACCAGAAAAAGAACAGGCCCAGAACTGTTCCCTGTGGGACAACAGAAGTGACTGGAGCAATATCATATCTGATGACTCTCCATCCAGAACCACTGTTTGTGTACCGTTTGATAAAAAGGCAGATATCCAGTTTACTGTTTCCTTCTTTATTTGGATGTTTATTTTTTTTTCCATTTTGCACAGCAAAATCGAAATTAAAAAAAAATCCAAATAAAGAAAATAGAACATGGAAAAGCGAATATATGCACACAAGAGACCACAGGGGCGTGACCTCTATGAAAGCGATTCAAGCCCCTGTGCAAGAGATAGAATAATTCGGTCTACTTTTTTGTATGCTGGTGCAACATTTGCAATGCATGTTTCCAGTCAGATGGTATGCAGCAAGTCTGAAGTGATTTTTGAAAAATGATCTGAAGCTGAGATAAGGTGACTAAATTGTTCCTAAAAATATTTCAACAACCATATTGTGCAGTGTCCGAAATTCGATAAGAACCTAATTTCGATAGGTCAGTATTTTTAGTGTCGCATTCGGATACTGATGACGTCATCACCCGGAACTTTTTGGTATAGAACGACCTAGTGTTGACGTCTACCACAAGTAAACAAAAATCTAGAAAATGTCTTTAAAAGAAGTGAGTAACTTATTTTATTCCTCCTAGACTAGAAAAACTATTTTTTCACTAATGCCATTTTTATTTGACCGTAAAATGTTGATTTTCCGCATGAAAACTTAATTAGAATCCACTGAACTGTCACTGTCTTGATCGTCTGCATCTACGCTAATATATTCTAAAAATAGAACAAAGTGGAATCCCTGTCCAAAAATAAAACGTTTGGAAAGCCAAAGGTGTCATGCTATGAAATTGTTCAAATGACGTTCAGAGACATTTTTAAAGAGTGGCAACTTACAGAAGTGAGAATAAAGTGCTACCAATGAAAAACTAATTAAATCTATGATTTTTTTGTAAGTTTATGTCTGTATATTTATTTTTTTTTTAATTAAACATGTTTTCCATTAAAAAAAAATCTTGAATTTTATCAACTACAATCAAAGGTCATCTTGAGGCTTCATAATATATTTCATTTGTCTATATTTCTAACAGTCTGCAATTTTAGAGAGAGAAAAAAAAATATTGGAAAAAAATATATACTTCACAGTATCTTCGAACTTGGTGATTAGTGTCGACATTTTTTTGGCCGAGATATATCGGGGACGACTTTTTTTAGGGCCGAATTAGGTGGAATTATCTCCCCTATCGAAATAAGAATACGCCATTTTCTTTCAGGTGAAAACGACGACACACTTCATAAGATTGACACCAGTCAAACTATTAATCGGATGTTTCTTCTTTTTTGTACAGTTCAACAACTATATTAGTAATTTAAGTTTATTAAAGTATTTCATGCAAAAAATCTACGGGAAGCTTGACATAAGCCAATAAGTCGTTACGTTATCGAAATTTGGTAACACCAGGATATTGTTTTAAACAAAATAATAAATCACTTACCATCTCCAATAATTTGTTTTAATTTTGGTGAAGCGATCAGTTCTTCTGCGTTTACAGCACGTATTATAAGTGGTTGGAATATCTCAATCACCGATACAACGCATGATTTCTTATCTGTGTCTGCTGGATTGTGTTCCTTCGACGCCATGTCTGCTCACAGAATGAACATTTTCTGAAAATTTCAGATGGGTATTACCCTTTTCTAAAAATAGTTCAATGATGAATTATTTTTTTTAGATGCACTGTAAATAGAAATTTTTTAATCACAGTTGTCAAGGACTTAACGTCCTTGCAGTTGTTCAGTTGTCCCTGCACCATGCGCCGGTACGATTATACCTGAAAATGGTCAGTACCTGATTGGAAGAAGAAGAACGTGGTAGATAAAATTATACTTTTTTCTTTATCAGGAATTTATTATCTTAAACAGTTTTAAAAGAAAGTTGTAAAGCAGGTCATGAGTTGTCTCCACATTTATGGAAAACAACAATAACAACAGAAATAAAAATAACTGACAAAATTGTCCTAAGGCTAATTTCATCTTTCTTAGACATACAACTGTAGGATATGATTTAGTCTCAACATGTTATTTTCAATTCACTCACTTCTTATCTTGACGATCAACCGGAGTTATAACAATCTCCCCTGTCATAACAACGAGTAACCACGATCGGGGTATCTCCGCGAAGCAGTTTTTTTCCCTGCTTTAATCCTTTTGTACGATAAGGTCTACTCGATTGGACGTTTAAATGTCCGTATGGGTGCGTTCACAATTGTACCAGTGGTGAAAATGTTAATCTTACCATTGGTTACCAACGGTACTATTGTTAGCCAAAGGTTCCATTGGTAGCCTTTAAACTGTGTACGGCTCATTTGTTTGCCAATGGCTAGATATTCACCATAGGTAACATTGGTGACCATCTAGATCTGTACCTTTAGTAACCATATCTGTACCTATTTGATTCCATATATTTAATTATATAACGAAAAAAAAGAAGATTTTTATTATAAACAAATTATAATATATAAGTTTCTCTTTATTAATTAATTACTGGCAATGCAATATTAAATTATGTCAAGATTTTTATATACTTTTTACATTAGCAACTTAGAGTAATTCATCATTGGTCACTTTAATTAAATGCAATAACACAAATTTATGATTTATTCAAGACAAAGACCAAAAAAATAAAGTCTGCCCCCTTTTCCCATCAAAGTCACGGAGCTCATTTTAACCAAGATCACAACTGTAATACCACGATTGAGATGGCTCAGCAAGGGTACAGCTATGGTTGGGCTATCCAAATAAATTTTATGACAGCAATAAAAACCTGGCAATGGATGTAAGACATAAGGCATGCCTGTGATTTATTAGGAAGTGTCTCGAGATGTACTGTATTTGCATCCCGCGATTTTAACGTCTCTGGTCAGTGCCCTTCATGTAACATGGATATTTACCGAGAAAAACTATTTTAAGCTTAAATGGTCAGATAAAAATCATTTCCCTTTACTATAAATTTGTAAACAACCCCATTCAACTTCAATAGTATCGGTAAAATTGTTTCGGACATTTATTTTTCTTTTAGCCATTGTGTTGTCTCTCCTGCTTCTATTAACGGATTCTGATTACCCCTTTGGTATCTTCAAACTCTTCTTTTAACACTTGTGGTCACCATTTTGTTTTATGAAAAGCCCGCGTTGGTAATTCTAACTTGACTGTGGTTGGTCTGCAGAATTGGCTACCAATAAAAAGTACCAATGACAATCATTGGTGTTGATGGTATGCCATTGTTAAATAAATGTACCAACAGTCACCATCGGGAGAATTGTGAACGTGCCCAATTGTGTGGGTTTTTTTTTATATTGTTACAAAACTTCGTTTTTCTGTTTTCGGAGATTTCTCCTCTAATTATGACAGTACATTTTAATGATAGCTGGACAATTAGTAATTACATAATGTATTTACATGACTTTGTGTTATTATTTAATTAAACGGTAACCAGCATCCGATGGCACATACGATTTGTTTTTCATTATTTCATTTAGTTACGCGTTGCTTTGAGTCCGCTGTTTTGCGTATTATATGCACTATGGCTGGTAGAAGACAGAAAAACATGTTTTATTACCGATAATTTATATATAAAAAAAACCCAACATTTTCTGATATAAACAAAAATTTACATCAAGGATTTATATAGTACATGCATATACATCGTCGGTAACCCACGGTTGACTCCGTTACGTTCCTCTCTCTCCATGATGGAGAGAGAGGAACGATCGGAATCGACCATGGGTTACCGACGGAGAGAGAGGAACGTATCGGAATCAACCGTGGGTTACCGACGATGATGTATATACTACTAGTATAAACATCCTTGTATCAACTCAATAAAAGATACTCAAACACATACCGGTACATAAGTGAATATTGACTGTTAGTAGAACCCCCNCCCCCCCCCCCCCGCTTGCAGTTTAGTAGGAGTTGTGCTTACAAGGTACATGTCCCCCCTTTTCGTGAAAGTATAAGTTGAATTATCTCCCCTTTTAAATTTTGGACAGCAACCATATTCCTTCATGCCCATCTGCAGGTAGTGTACTACAAGTGTGTAAAGTTTCATACAAATCCAATAAGCCATTTAAAAGGCGTTGCGCTTACAAGGTACATGGATGGACGGACGGACGGACAGGGCGATTCCTATATACCCCCCAAACTTTGTTTGCAGGGGTATACTAACTTAGTTGTCACTCAGCAGCCAGTTTTAGCAATCATTTGAGTCAAGGACAGGCATGGCTGTACAATATACCGTATATCCTTCTCATACTTAGATGTATTCCTATATATTGACGGTGAGAAGAAATGGGATTCAAATCAAATGACAGCATAGGACAGTGTTAGGCTTTATAGCCTTATCATAATTATGTAGCAAGCATTAATAATACATTCACCTGCAGGTCAGGATCATCTAGTACACCTTATGGGAGACATCATTGTAACTGGGTAAAAAAAACCTATTGCAGATTTTCATTCATTTTACTTCAAGAACTTGCATGACCACATCATTTCTGTGGGGGAGGCTTGGGCTCATAAAACTAGTTTAACCCTGTCACTTTTGATTGAAGTGCCTGTACCAAGCCAGGAAAGTAAACAGTCATGTATATGTGTTGGTGGTATCAATTTTGTCTCTGTTTCTACGATTTCGTTTGATCAGATTTTGGAACTGTTCCATCAGTGTCAAATTTTTTGCTTTTTATATTTTTTTTATTACAGTACAAAAGTATATACTAACAATTGATTGATATGAAACTTTTGGGTCAGGCTGATATGGGGTGTCAGCCCTTTTAACCCGGCTGATATGACATATGATACAAAATGTGATACAATGGTACCGAAGTATGAATACACCTTGCTGGTATGTATCAAATTTTGGTTCATTAATTTCACTTCTATGGATGCTATTTCATGTTCAAATTCCTGGCTTTAAGATGAAAAAAGAAAACAAGACTTGTAGATCATACAAATTATTTAATAATTGATTAAATCTTAATGGAATTCATATATTGATAATGGTAATTAATACACAAGTTAATTAATACAATCATACAAACATTTAATATTTCATTCATAACATCAGACACCTTATAACCAAGATTCTCTACAGATATCAATTAATACATGTTACTAATATAGGACTTCTAGTAAAGCATTCTACCATACTTCAAATACATGTAATACCATCCATACAATATGATTCTTTATATAGATTTATTAGAAACACATGACATGTTTTAAATACAAGGAATTTATATAACATGTTAAACAGTAGTTACACAGTTTTTTTATTGCAATTAATTAAAGTCAATTATGCCCTTCACCTTTTCACTAATTTAGGATCTCTCTAAAACTTTGTGTTGTATTTATTTAAAGGTCAATTTTGCCCTTCAACTTTTCCCTATTTCAGATTCTCCCTAGCAATTTGTATTGTAGTTATTTAAAGGTCACAATTATGCCCTTCACCTTTTCACTATTTTAGAATCTTCCTAAGAGGTAGTGTTGTACTTAATTAAAGGTCAATATGCCCTTCACAATCTCATTATTTTAGAATATCTCTTCAGGTAGAAAAACAAGTGCCTTGGCAAGCTTTTCTGAACTGTTACACAGCGAGTGTCAATTAATTTTATAATTTACCGACAATATATGTATATTGTGTTTATCTTGCAATGTCAAAAAGTCCAAAACATGTTCCAAATAGTGTCCTCTGTGACGTCCGTCCACGCTTATACTGTTTCCGTTTCGTACTGTTACTCTTCATGAATCAGGTACCAGAAAAGCTTTATTAAATCCATGACTAAATAACACTGAAGTTTATTTGACTCCTTTTATAAGTACTCAAAATCAAACAATTGCAGGATAATTATATATAATGGTCTCTAGCAAGTAACAACAATACAATGTAACTACCTGATTCCATCCTCAAGGATATCTCCGTATTAAATATTCTTTATATAAATGTCCAAACATTCAACCCAAGTATCACAGTTAGATTTTTAACTGACAAATTTTTGTTCTTCCCTCAGCAGGATTCGAACCGACACCATCGTACCAATTTGCTCAACATAATGATGAACCATTTAGTCTTCCTCGGGCTAAATCCACTGTATAAAAATTGATATTTGTGTAAATGCTCAAAAACAAAAATAAAATATTGATTCAATCGCTTCATTTAAGTGGTTTAAAGGTGCCATTCTTGTATTGAAAGTAAACTTTAAACTTGAAATATCAAATTCTTATACTTCTATCTAAACCAAACCACATTACGACCAACTTTTATGTTCATTTATACAGGTTTAATTAAGATTTCCAACATTGGGACATTATTTCTAATTGGGTTTTTACAGGATTCTGTATTATTCAAGGATCGGCCTAAGACTGGTTTTACTGTAAAGTATATATAGGACTCAGTAGGTGGAGGAATCAACACCACTGTATGTCAGGGCATACTAAATTATAGACAAATATTAAATGCAATTAATGGATTTGTTTTTGTAGTGGCATATACAAATTACTTCTGTTCCAGTATGTCAGTATAACTTAATTACAGCTGGATCCTATGGTGTCGTGGTAGTTAAATTAAACAAAAATAGCATAAAAAATTGGCTGAAATAGGATGTGAATACACAGTATCATAGAGCCTGTGGTACCTAAATGTTCAAAGGTTTATAAAATACAAAAACAAGCAAATACTCAAATATTCCCACAGGTCTACCAATGAAACAACTAACAAAAATCGTCTGTAGACCACATTAATGTTTATATTACCATGATGATAACATCAAATTGATTGATATTGTTACTAAATATAGAAGCATACTGTTAAATAATATCTGAAAAAAGCCCACACTATTAGAATAATATCTGAAAAAAACCCACTCTTTTCTACTAAATCAATGTATAGATTGTCCTGATTATTAACCTGCAAACAGCATAATTTGAATATGAGGAGCAAGACCAAATTAAAACAGGTTTTGATGTACCTGAATACAGCAGTCTCCTCCTCTAAAGCAACCTCATTTGCAATGAAAAAGTGACCTTAAAAGAGAGGTGGCCTCTCTTGAGGGAGGTGGGAATTTAGTAGTATTTTACTATCTTGATTTCATCTGAAATCTGGCCTCAAAGAAGGTGGGTGGCCTTACTTGAGTAGTATTTTACTATCTCTGGCTCATCTGAAATCTGGCTCGATAAGAGGCATGGCCTTTGGTTAGAGGGGCCTCATATGAGGAGGACTACTGTATTACATTTTTTAGAGAGTATTTCCACCCTCTGTGAAAATTACATGAAAATACTATACCATACCTGTCAACCTCTAAGAATAGCCATCAAGTTTTAACCATTGCACAAATGGCAAGGTTTTTTTTTAATGTCACCAAATCACTTTCTTCCTTTTAAAAGTCATTGAAAATATAAGCAAAGAAGTTGACAAAGAACACAAAAGCAACATGTTTGCTTAAAAAAGAATTTTTAATTAATTATGGAATAAATCTGAAACTGTATGAAATGCAGTTGAAACTACAGAAACATAGAAGAAATAAAAAAAAAAATTCACGTGCCATAAGATTCTAGAGTGTGACCCATAGAGGTTGACAAATACAGACATTTTATACACATTTACATTTCAACAGTAAAATAACTATATATGCATAAAGTATAAATTATCTAAAATAATACAAACTTTGCATTGAGCTTTCCCAGATACATGAGCATTATATAATACATATGTTTAAGATGGGATGTATCAGAAACTTTCCCCTGACATACATTGAGACAAAATTAATACAAAATAAAGATGCTTAGTCTTTCTTAAACCCCACCCCTTTTTATTAAAGTGCCTGTACCAAGACTATAAAAGTGAGCGGTCACGTAGTTGCATTTAGAGGTATCAATATTGCCACTATTTCTACAAATTTCCATTAGATTTTGGAACTATTCCGACAGTGTGGTATTTTATATTTTTTTATTTTTATTAAAAGTATATTAATAGCATGAATATGGTTCACCTGTCTGTGTATGGTTACAGAGTAGCCACAACTGATGTTTGATGAAGCCACTAAAAAACGGTGGTCCTATGAATATTAGATTTTTAGCAATTTTCAGTTATATTGTGGCAGTCAGTTTTATTTGTGAAGGGAAACTGGAGTACCCAGAGAAAACCACAAACCTGCCACTTACTAACTTTATCATATAATGTTGTATCAAGTACACCTCGCCATGAGCGGGATTCACACTCACAACATTAGTAATGATAGGCACTGATTGCATAGGTAGTTGTAAATCCAACTACCATACGATCACGACCACGACAGCCCCTTTTAACAACCGACTAATCACACAAACTTAGCTTATATAATATGTTTTTATGTGAACAAAATCAATGAACCAATACAGACATACATTAATGCAAGATTTCATAACAAGTAACCATATCATATGGGCATACTAATCTTGAAAAAACTGACTTAATCACACGACCAAGTGATTTATACACTTAAGGACAAATGCGTAGACCAATCACAAACAGTTTAAAAGAAACATACCTTTTTTGATAAAACATAGGCTAAGCATCTATAACAAAACAATATATATAAAATTTATCTTATACTTTATCTGTTACTTGGTTTCATTCCATTAAAATGTATGAAGAGTTTGAAAATACCAAAGGAGTAATCAGAATCTGTAAATCAAAGAACAGACAACACAATATGGGCTTGGAGTAATGACAATAGTGCTGGCATCTTGTAGTCAATAAAGGAATTACCAGCAGGACATATTGTATTTATCTTATCTCACGTAAGCTTTTTGTAAGCTATCGGACATAATGTATTTATCTATTCTCACGATAGCTATCAGTTCCAAATATTTGATGAGAATATTATATATTATTATATTATTTTGTCAGAATATTATTAAATTTACCTACCCATGTAGAACATGGAGGTTAAGTATTATATATATCCAATCTAAGTTTATCAGTCTACAAAAATGACCGATGAGCTTTCCATAAAGTGACATGAAACTTGCCATGGTCACCCTCTAATAAGGTCCCTCTCGCCAAAGGTCTTCCCTCTTATGAGGCTAGATTTAAGATGCACTAGGATTGGAAATTGTTCCCGTCAAGAGGGACCACTCCTTTTATGAGGCCACTTTTTCATTGCGACAGGGATGGCCTTATAAAATATAAAATAAATTCTAAGAGTGGGAATACTGTTTTAGAAATATCAGACTTTTTCATCACTCATATATTTCAATGGAATGTACCAAAAAAAAAAAAAAAAACAATTAAAACCTCAATTATACAGCTATATATCTTTTTCTTTCAAATTACAAAAAAAAAATCACAAATGTTTTGTTAATTATTGCAGCTTTAACACTTATTTGCATATATTATATATTTGTTAATAAAAATTCCATATTTAAGGGGATGTCATGGTTGTATTGTAGATGGATTTACAACTACCTATTCAATCAGTGTCATCACCACACTATGAGTTCGAATACCACTTATGGTGAGGTGCACTTGATACAACATTATGTGATAAAGTTTGTCAGTGACTTGCGACATGTCGGTGGTTTACACCATGTACTCCGGTTTCCTCCATCAATAAAACTTACCGCCACGATATAACTGAAATATTGTTGAAAGTGGTGTTAAACACCATAACCCCCTACCCCCATATTACCTGTCTACAGTGACAATTCATAATAAGTTTATTAAGAATCAACTCAACATTTTGATGTAAAAATTACTGGTACCAAATTCATAGACAAAATAGAGTGCTGCCAAGATAAAAGATGGAAAAATGTCTAAAATAATCATGCCACTTTCATATACACCATGAAACCTGTCTAAACAGAACGTCCTTGTGGGCGACCTTTTCTGTTTGGAATAGACAGGTGTTCAGTTTATAAAGGTTAATTTATCCAAAAAAAAATTCAATTGGGACTTTATTTAAAACTTGGTTTATACAGGATTCTGGTTTATTCGAGGTTCAGTTTAAAACAGGTATGACTGTATATCCAAGAGGAACCAAAATGCTATAAAGGGAAAACTACCCTGAATAATTTGGTTGAATTCCATATACATAAAACAATGCAGAATAGGGCCAACTGTTTTTTTCCCCTTATGTTTCTTTTATTAACAAATTAGTCTAAGCTGTTTTTAAAGGGCACTCAAGCGAACCTGAAAAAGTCTTCTTTACAAGCATTTGCCCTTTATATACAGGTTAAACTATATGCATTATTCATAATGAGAAAAATGAGGCTGCCCTTTATAGACACTAAGACAATGATTTGTTATATAGAAGTGTGCTTTAAGGCAGGTTTGACTATTTGATGAACTGATCAAGTATAACAACAATAAAATCAGAAACAAATAAGATATATCATATATATTAAGTAGTACAAGAATAGAGAAATCTAATTAATCTATAATATATTTTACTTCCTGCTATGAAGTAAAAACAGTCATAACATTGTATCATTTTATAAAACTTTAAAACATATTAAAATCTCTTACATTCAACATTTGCAGAAAACTTAGGAATTCACAAATATGTTTATAACAAGAAGAATGACATACTGTTTAATACATTCCTGTATCAATTAATACATCAGTTGTCTCCCTTCTTTGTAAATTGAGTTGAAAAAAAAATACAAGTGCTTATTAATTTGCAATATTTGCTACATTCTACACATCTTGACACAAGTTAAGCATACCCCAATTGCTATTTTTTGTAACAATTTCAAACTTACAACAAGATTTGGGTGAAAAATAACAAAAAAGATCAAATGTATTCAGCTGAAATAAGAAAATAAGAAAATATATCAGAAATAAATAAATATAAAATATTTTCATTGAATATTTCAGCACCAATAAAGCAATAAATCTTAAAACCATGCAGAGAAATTATTCTTTAATAAAGAGAGTGGTATGAAATGAAATTAAAATAAACACATAGAAACTCAATCTTTGACGCACCAAGATATAGTTGAAATACTGTTAAAGTTGGTGTTAAACACTAATCAATCAATCTTTGAATGATTTCAATCTTTGAATTATCTTATGAATCATAATTGACAAGTCACGATATAGCTGAAATACTTCTAAAGTTGGCATTAAACCATTAAACACAAAATCAATAAATCAATCAACCTTTGAATGACTTCAATCTTTGAATTATCTTATGAATCATATATTCTATTATAATATATTTAATATTTAACTGACAAGATTCTTGTAGGAAAGCAGAATTAAAAAAAAAAAAAAAAAATGTTTTGTTATTATTTTGATTTAAATGTAATGACACTTCCATTCAGTAACTTAAATTTATAAAAGAAACTTAACAATTAAATAAAACAAATTGTGTACCAATGACATATATAATGACACTCGGGGTACCAGATATAAGTGAGTATGAAAAGAAAGATGCATGTTATCACTGTATATTGAATTGGGCAAGATATTCTTGCTTTCTTTACACTTTAAAGTATATTCTAATATACCACCCATGTCTGTAATACTTATGTAATTACCAAATGAATAATAATTACATGTAGGAAATAAAAAATCATTTTATCACATTTTTTTTTCAGATCTCACAAAATCCAACTCCTAAAATTTATTTGTAACTAACCCTTAAGATGCATTTTCACGGTTCAATTTTCCCTTCAAAAATTCACTTCAAACTTAACCTGTTTTCCATTTCAAACTCAAATTTGACAGTCTAAACATGTTGTACATATACAATATTAGTGTATTGTAGAAGAATATAGAAAATATTTGTATGAGGCTAAGGAACTGCGAGGAAAATGTGAGGCTTTAGCAGAGCATTTCCCCCCAGTTCCGTGCTGAATACAAATATTTTCTATATTCTTCTACAATACACTAATATTGTTTTTATCCTGCAATTTCGGAGTTAGTCTTGAAGCTGTATTTGTATATTATACAAAATACAGCACACCTGTATTGGACACATGTTATTTGCTTACTAGAGTGCTCATTGCAGGATAAAACAAAATATTTGTAACGTAGTTGGATAAGTTTTTAAACTGTCAAATTTTTGTTTCTAACTGGTGTATTGGTAATGTTTGAATTTGAATTTTGAATTTTAGTGTTTAACTCCACTTTCAGCAATATTTCAGCTATATCATGGCGACCAGTTTTAATGGTGGAGGAAGCCGGAGTACCCGCAGAGAACCACCGACTCTGGGCAAGCAACTGGTAAACTTTATCGCTTGCGGCTGCGAGTTGAGTGCACCCTTTTTTGTAATTTACAAAGCTGGGTGCAAACCCACGCCGTATTGGTGATGGGCTTGTATGAGCTGTTAGATCCAATGACCTAACTCATTGAGCCACCCGGGCTCCCGCTAATGCTTGAAGGGAACTAGAAGGAAACAATTGACCATGTAAACACACGTATTAAAGACATGTTTTCAACTTATTCATCACTGCTTTTCTGGAAAAGACCTGAGAATTTTTTTTTATGAAAATGTTTTGTAAAAATACCAAATCTTACAATGTTTAATTTTTTTTAACATTTACACACTATTAACAAGTATAAAGATTTTTTTTTATTTTAATAAAATCGTTTTCTTGAATAATCTTGATTTTTATTAAATACAATAAATGCTACAATAGCACAAACACCTAGCCCAATGATGGCTAATATTATAACTGCTAACAACTTCCATCCTGATAAACCCCCTCCACGTTTTTCATCTTCTATATGTTCTGTAAGAAAAATAGACATGTGTTTAATACACCTTCGATTTCAGCTTATTATTACGTAACATAGATACGATAACGTAACCCTCATTCCGCTTGTGCTCCATTTAGGGTTACGAATCGATCTCATTCAACGTATGGGAGCAAATTAAAATTTTCGTTCCGTGAATATTTCAACTTTCTTTTTGCATATCTGGTCATATCTTATTATTCCCAATAATTTTTAAGTAATGGTGATACGAAATAAGTGTTACAATCCCTGTTTCTATCTTCAAGACCGGTTTCGTATTTGAAAATTGTTACTTGTCCGCCATCACACCTTACGTAGACTCTCGCGATGGGCGGAGCCTATCCATATATGTCAAATATGGAAAACTGTTACTACGTTTTACTATAAAATTGATCCAAATAAGGATATCTCAAAAACGAGGCAAGTACGCATGAACTAGCAACTTGTAAACAAAATGTCAGACAGAAAGAAGATGTTATGCATTCAAATTTTCAGATGGATATAAGTCTACCATGGACTGCTGCAGCGATTATTTAACACCTCAAGGTTTACCTAAATATATTTATCTTTCACCCCCGTTAATTTTTCCAACCACTTACAACGGAATTAGGACAAAAAACCGCCCGGTGTGAATCACTCCGGGAGCTGCTCCCATACGTTGAATGGGATCGATTCGTAACCCTAAATGGAGCACAAGCGGAATGAGGGTTACGTTATCGTATCTATACGTAACACTGAAACAATTTAATTACATCTTAAAATGTGTTTCTTGGAAGGAAAATTTATCATTTCATGACAAACTTTGTTAAGTTTCAAATTCTTGAATTACTTTATGCTTTATTTTGTTTGTTTTATTATTGATTTTACTTTATTGTTTTTTTTTTTAATATTTCTTCGACTGTTTTAATAAACTTGAGGTTCACATTAGCCTGTATTGTCCCTCAGGTAAATAATATATATTGAACTTTTGCATATCGTAACACAACATATTTTTTTTTATCCTCTATTACTTTCAAGCATGTGTCTTTGGTGGTTGCGAGTGATTGTTGTTTAACACCAAATGAGCAATTTTTCAACAATATTAAGGTGGAGAACAAGTTACATTCGATGATGATGAGGTCTGCTTTGTACTAGACCAACAAGCTTAGTTGGATTATTATAGTGCTAGCTCACTGCTACAACAGTCCGCAGGTAGACATATCTCTCCACTTGCACACATTATTCTGATTCCAAGTCATCCAGTCTTTGATCTTTCTCCTTAATGCTGTGTGCTTAGCGGAGAAGCAACAGATACCAATTTTATTGAACTTGGTTTGACTTGACCACAGCTTGAATCCATGATCTACCAGTCGAGGCAAGCACACTAACCATTACATCATCGATGCAGTTCTATAGTTGTACTACCAGTACATAATGTTAAGTAATAATGGGGATACAGCAATTGATATATCTTTAAACATTAATGCTACTTTTTTAATGGAAAAGGGGGGGGGCAAGGGGACATCCTAAAGTGAATGAGAGATATAGTTACCTCTTGGGGCCTCCATTTCTTCTGCTGATGGTAACCCTGAATATGCATTTGCTTCATATTTCTGTAAATATAAAAAAAAGTTGTACAAAAATTGAATAGTAGATTATATAATATCTGTGTGAATATTAGGCGATATCATTTCATATGTAAAAATAAGTAAAACCAGTCTAAACTGAACCTACATAGGACCAACATTTGTGTAAGGTAAAGAGAGGTGTTTGGTTTATAAAGGTAAATTAACAAAGATTTCCTACATTGGGAGATAATTCTGTTTATGCAGGATTCAATTATACCCATGAAGTACTGTGATTATCAAGTGAAACAAAAACTGATATTTTACCCACCGAAATAAAAACGGTAATTCACTCATGTGCTAACACCCATTCATGAATTACTATGTTGTTCTGTGATTTATTTTTGACATTCAAATTGCAAGAGTAATTATACTATAATATTTCAGGCTTTGGTTAGGTCAGATTTAACGTTAATTAGTTAATTATTCAATCATTTGATAACTTGATTGGTAAAATCATGAGTGGAGAACATTTTTTTTTAAAGTCTAAAATGAAAGGCAACTGTTAAAGACTGGTAAACTGATACCATGGGATAAATATTGAGTGAACCATGACCACATCAAAGGAGTGATCTCTTATTTAAGTTAAAATAACACACTAATCTGGTCACAGGATTTTACACTGTCCATTTACAGCAGGTGACAGCTAATTCAAGGTGACCGTTAGGACAAGTTTGACTGTACAATGTTTTGACATCTGACAATAGTTTAATTCAAGAAAATATTAGTGTAAACATTCAACAATCTTTATTTTAATTACAACTAAAAGATGACTTACTGCAGGAGCTTCTGTATCTAGTTCATAAACTTTCATAGAAATTATATCATGGTTATCTGAAATATAAATAATTATGTTGTCATAGAAACAATGTCATTATTGACTAATTTAAACAGAAAAGAAATAAATAGATCACCAAGCAAAACATGTCTTATACAGTTTATCATATCTTTGGATTGATACTGGAACAAATAATTATGTTTCTTAAATCAATATAATATCATTAATAGTTTTGTTTTTTTATTAAATTTTTTGTTACTTTTTGATTTAAGAGACAGATAGTGATTGACATTAAAAGTTGAGGATTACAGGAAAATTGCATATGCCAGTAAAAATTCATGTGTGTCCAGCTTTAGATTTTATATTCTGTAGTTCAATGAACTATTAAATTTTCTTCCACCATATACACCGTCAATCACTTATATATGATTTCAAACTCCTTTCCAGTTACAGGTCGATAAACTGTCATCAAAATGGCAGTCGATTTGGCAATCTTGACTTTTTCAACAACAAAAAATTGCGCCAATCTATGGCATCAAAGAAATATTCTAAGGAAATTTTACCTTTTACTTATGGAAAGATAAGATATGTACTGTAACTACTTAGGACGCTTAGGAATCTGATATCATATACCCTGGGACTTTCGTTTGAATAAATCAAAATCTACATATCACAAAAGGAGGATCAACTTCATTTTGACAAATCTGAATCTCCTCTTCTTTAAGATCATCTCAGCCAAGACAGGTGAGATACATACAGTGTACTTACCAATCCAACTACAGGTACAAATGCACCAAATTAATATGCAAAATTTAATTGTACACGTCGCACCAAAGTAATATCATAAAGGTAATTTTACACCTGTGTGTACAGGTGAGATACATACCTGCTAATTCACCTGTAGCTGCTATTGCACCAAAGAAATGTTCTAAAGGTAATTTTACACCTGTGTGTACAGGTAAGATACATACCTGCCGATTCCCCTGTAGTGACTGTCTCACCGAAGAAATATCCTAAAGGTAATTTTACACCTGTGTATACAGGTAAGTCACATACCTGCTAATTCACCTGTAGCAGTTGTCACACCGAAGAAATATCCTAAAGGTAATTTTACACCTGTGTGTACAGATAAGACACATACCTGCTAATTCACCTGTAGCAGCCGTAACACCAAAGAAATATCCTAAAGGTAATTTTACACCTGTGTGTACAGGTAAGACACATACCTGCTAATTCACCTGTAGCAGCCATCACACCAAAGAAATATCCTACAGGTAATTTTACACCTGTGTGTACAGGTAAGACACATACCTGCTAATTCACCTGTAGCTGCTGTCGCACCAAAGAAATATCCTAAAGGTAATTTTACACCATTTACTACAAAACATTCTTTCCATGCATTTTTACCATCAACATCCACAGAAACCTGAAAATATCAAAGACATTATTATTTATTTATTAATAAAGAGACTGTCATTTGTGAGTCCAATTTTCATGGTTTGAGGGTATTACATTGTGTGTTTGAAGCCCGTTTAGATATAACAAACTGATCTGTGAAACCCCCCAACCGCGGATAGGTAGGTGTCTGGGAACCTAAGCACTTGAGGTGGCTATCAGGGAACAAATCAATATAAGTTGTCAGAAATCAATGACCTTATTCATTCAACCATCAATGACCTACTAAATTGAATTGTGCATGGATTCAACCAAGGTAAAATTACATAGATTTGACAATCTGGGAAAAAAACATACTTCTAAATAATAACTATTTGATCTGAAGGTCAAAACTATACCAGTACATAACTTTCCTATTTGTGAAGTCAATTTGATAATAACAGTAGGAGAGGTTTAATGTAGAAGTTCACAGTCAAGACGTAGGTAGTCAAACTTGTTGTCAACAGGCAACGTTGGTACAAAGGCAAAGTGACTGAATAAGAGAAGTGACCACTTATACAAGATCGTCAGATCCAGATTGTCAGTTCTGGTCTGTAATAATTTGTAATTTGTCATCGGAAGGCTATTATTTAGAAAACATGATGGTCACTTTCTAATGCTGCAGTCTTTTAGTAACAATTTACAGATAATTAGGTAATCATTCAACAATATGATGGCTTATTCTAAACAATAATGTATTTGATAAGACCTCAAAAGTTCATTTTCGATGATTTTTTAAAGTCTAGAATGACATCTGATCTGTAGATACCGGTAAACTGATACAATGAGATAAATGTCTGCATGACCGCTGACTGCGTTCAGGAGTTGACCACTTATTTGAGTTAAAATAACATGTAAATCCGGTTGGGAGGGTTTTAAAGTCGTCGTTTACAGCAGGTGACCCCTTATACAAGATGATCCTTAAGGCAAGTTTGACTGTAATTCAAAGTGCTTGTTTTCTTAAGAAGTATATAAAAACATGTCTAACCCTGAGAGTATTATCTTGGTATCTTATGGCTACAAATGTATCGTAATCTTTGTTTCTAAATTTAGCTTCACAGCCGGCAAGTGACGTGTGTGTTCCATCTCTGTCATGATCGTAATGTAATGATCCATTGTTTACCATTGCTGAAATATACGGATGTTCATGCTGAAAAAAGAAGAAAATTTTGTAATTACCATCATAGCCATTTTATATTATAATATTCTAACATGACGTTCTTCATTGGCTATATAAATAATACAGTGATAAAACTCACGATATATTTTAATTCGCTCATGCATATTGACCGACAAATTACAAACATAATTCCCTAGTGAATTTATGTATTCATACAGTACCGTGGTGCATAACAAACATAAAAATGCCTGTATTGTTTTAAACCTATATTTTTCCGGAATAAATACTTAAGACAACCATCAATGGACTTTGACTTTTGAAATTTAACATCTTCCGGAAGTCATTTACAAGGAACGCTGATGACATTGAAACACATGGTTACTGATTTATTTTTAAGATTTTGTGAGCATTTTACTTGTTTAAGTTGCTAAATTAAATTGGAAAATATCAAAAACTTCATAGCATCACAGTCTATTTATACATAAAAGAAAAACAACTGTAAACTGTAAAACATGAAGGTTAGTGAATTTTGTTATGAAATGCATTTCCATTAACCACTTCCACTTCAAAAAATAAGTTAGATTTTTCCTACTAGAATCGAAATAATTCATGGAAGCCAGAGTTTGTATCACGTTTTAACATGGGTAACATTATTTTCGTTGCATTTTATCCCTCGCTAACGCTCGGGATAAAATTTGTACAAAAATAATGTTACCCATGTTAAAACTGTATACAAACTCTGGCTTCCATGAATTATTTCTTAATTATAACATATTTTGCTTTGGTAATTACATGAACTTTTTATAAATGATAAACTGAAGAAAGCTGCAATTCAACACATTTTTTTTCACAACTAATTAAAAAGATAAGAATACAGTGCTTTCAATATTTTTCAAGTCTATCAATACTTCTCTATTTACAGGCAGTATTTTTTTATATATTAAAATTTGAACAATTTTCATGAATATCTTATACAACACTCTTTAAAATCAGAAGGTGACCATGTTAGGCAGGTAAAAGTACCTGGTACTGCCCCTTTATTAAAAGGCCTAGGAATATATGTTTCATCTCACTTTGAGAATGCTATATCTTGTTGACTATAATTTTGATCAAATAGTCATGTATTATTATGTAGTATGATTGCTCTATCTAATCTGGAATCTTCATTTATAATAATACAATAATATTATGTGTTCAATTCACAAATTTTACACATGAAATCCATTGAACCATGTAATTCAAATATATTATAATGTATAATGCTCAAACTTGTGTGAGTATACATGTATGTATTGGAGAAATACGTGTATGTATTGGAGAAATATAGCACAATGTATAACTAATCATAGATTTTGAATATCAAAATAAGACCACAAGTGACTGAAGTAGGCATAAGGATTAAATGAGGGTGGTTCTGCCCACGAGTTTAATCCTTAATGCGTACTTCGGTCACTCATGATCTTATTTTGATATTCAAAATCTATGATTAGTTATATATTTCTCCAATACATACAAGTATACTCGCATGCATGGAATGGGCTCTTGAAAGTTTTTTTACTATAAAATCTATAAATATCTGATATTTACCATCATTTGTTGTAAATCTTGTAATGCCTTTATTTATATTCAAGCCAAAAATAACATTATGTGGTTTAACAAAATCTCAGATACAACTGTCAGTCAAAAGAAAAATGCATGTGTTTCCATGGTAAACCCTGTAATACCTATCCTACTTTATAGAGCCTACCCTAACATTTGTATTGCCATTTTTATTACAAGGACCAAAGTCAGATTAATAAAATAAAAAGTTTTGCCTACCTAACTACTCTATTGTTTCCAAGAACGTTAATAGCCAAATCACAGGCATTTTTTTGGCTTTAAAATATAGAGTTATTTCCCTTTACAAGGTTATATTACAAATACAATTTTGACCCTCAAATCTGCACCGTAATACTGGATTCGAACAAGTGAAAATTATGAAAGAATTTGTTTGAATAAATAGAAAATGTTTCTAAGGCAAGAATTAAGGTAAAGACTGCTTCATGAAGAAGTATATGGATTACAATGTCTGATATCCTTACATTATGTGGTCCATTATGATTACTGTATGTATCAAGGAAAATAGCCAAACCAGTGAAGAAATCTCTGTTACCAAAGACAGGGCCTGTCAATAAAAAAACATCATTACTATTATTTTATAATATTTTAAATTTCGGAAAAAGATACTGTAATGGAATTTGAAAATATAAAGATACTGAAATATACATTTGTTTTGGAAAAATAAAATAAGAATTCAAGTAATTACCTTTTTTCTGGTAGGTCGCGTTGAGACAAACAATTTATTTATTATGACCTAATTAATGAGTGAAAAAGAACATGTATCTCACATTCAATTTTTAAATACCATAAATGTTGCACAACATTTTCTACAATGTAAACTGTATTTTAGCTGTTAAGTTTCGAGTGTCGTCCAATAAGAATATACAGGTTCATTTCCCACAATAGAATTATTCTAGACGAGTCAGTTGGGACTTGCCAAACTTTTCAAATTTTAGATTCTTACAATGGCGTGGGACTCATCAAAATTTTCAGAAATGTCTTCTGGACTCATCAAGTTAAATTGCTACAAGTATCCCTGATCTGAATATATATACAAAATACGTACATTGTACAGGTAGGAAAGCTGGTCTTTGGTGAGCTTTTCTAGTCAGATTCACAGCGAGCGAAAATTCATTTTTATATTTAACGACAATGCATGTATATTGTTTTGTTTATCCTGCAATATGAAAAGTCCAAAACAAAAGCCAAATTGTCTGAAAATATCAGAAACAAGCGTCGTCCTGATCGTTTTCAATGGTGTCATCTGTGACGTTAGCGCTCATACTCATCTTTCTGTCGTTCTACATGAATCAGTTACCAAAAAAGCTTTATTAAGCTCATAACTAAACAAAACTGAAGTTTATTTAATTCCCTTTATTAGTACTCATAATAAAACAATTGCAGGATAAAACATTTTATTAACCCAGCTGATTTCAGGATAAAAAAAATTATTTACCTACCTGATTTCAGAATAAAATATTTTATTTACCTAGCTGATTTCTGTCTCTAGCATACCATATAGCCAATCCATCACCAAACAGGTTTTTCCCTGAACCATGAACTTTGAACTGTACATGTAGTTCCCAATTTTTCGTGTGACAAGGCTGTAAGTAAGAGTCAGTGATTGTTTAAATAGTTAACATTTTTGTTCAGCTACATCATGGCAAAAACATTGTTCTTTTTTGATGACAATGATGATAATGTCTACTTTATACAAAGCAAACTCTGATTTGGATTTTGATTTTGCTAGCTCACAGACCAACAGTCGACGTGTCAAGACAATTCACTTCATTCAGTCAAATTATTTTTACTTCGACCATATCAGTCTTTGCATTTACTCATTAACTGCTTAACGCTATAGTTTTTTTAAAAACCATTTGGTTTCAAAATGAAGTTCTCAATATATTAATCTGTTTTATGGATTTAAATTTTCATTCTTAGCCAATTACCAAAACAAAAAAACCCTATAAAAACTAAATTATCAATATATACCCACATATATAAAATTTTACCTATTTTCATTTCAGGGTTATTTTAGAATTCCTACATTAATAGTGCAACCAGTTTGAACTACAGTAAACTCTATCTAAACCATAAATTAATTACCAGTTACTCTTGACAGTTTAAATAAATACCAAATCTAGTAGTAAGAGGCTATCATGGACTTGATCGTATGTTAGTTGGATTTGCAAGTACCTGTGGAATGAGTGCCTATCATCCCTAAAGTTGTCAGTTCGAACCTCCTTCTTGGCAAGGTGTAATCCATAAAACATTATGTGATAAAGTTTGTCAGTGACTTGCGACAGGTGGGTGGTTTTCTCCAGGTACTCTGGCTTCCTCCACCAGTAAACTGACTGCCAGGATATAACTGAAATATTGTTGAAAAGTGGTGTTACACACCACAATCCAATCCAAACCTACTTTTGCAATCTTTACACTCGTCCATTCCGAAGGTAATTGATTTCATTATGCCTCCAAGGAATTATATTTCAAAACATGTCAGAAACAAAAACATTTTATAGAAATTTTACCTGTGTGTTCCATATCCCTCCTTGTCTACTCTGGTGATCTGAGGTTAATCTAACATAGCTAGGAGTCACTAGTGTATTACCAACAAAATCCCATAACGGCATATTGGACCCTGAACCTAAAAATATATAATACACATGTTAATCTAATGCAGCTATGAGTCACTAGTGTATTACCAACAAAATCCCATAATGGCATATTGGACCCCAAACCTAAAAATATATCATACACATGTTAATCTAACATACATTTGTAGCTACGAGTCACTAGTGTATTACCAACAAAATCCCATAACGGCATATTGGACCCTGAATCTAAAAATATACAATACACATGTTAATCTAACACAGCTATGGGTCACTAGTTTATTACCAACAAAATTCCATAACGGCATATTAGACCCTGAATCTAAAAATATATAATACACATGTTAATCTAATGCAGCTACGAGTCACTAGTGTATTACCAACAAAATCCACAATGGCATATTGGACCCTGAACCAAAAAATACACATGTTAATCTAACATAGCTATGAGTCACTAGTGTATTACCAACAAAATCCCATAATGGCATATTGGACCCTGAACCTAAAAATATATAATACACATGTTAATCTAACATAGCTATGAGTCACTAGTGTATTACCAACAAAATCCCATAATGGCATATTAGACCCTGAATCTAAAAATATATCATACACATCATGTGACATGTTAATCTAACGCAGATATGGGTCATTAGTTTATTGCCAACAAAATCCCATAATGGCATACATGTATTAGACCCCGATTCTAAAAATATATGATACACATGTATAAATATACTTGTCAAAGCTATTCTGCCATGCTCATGAATACACAGACATAACAGAGATTATCTTCTAACAATTTTTTTCCTGTTTATACTGGAACGATTCAAACATCATACATTTGTATTTAAACGAAGAAGGATGTCTAAAAAATATATGATGATCATTGTCACTGAAACTACATTTTTTTTGTATATGATTTGATTTGATTTTTGGTGTTTAACGCCACTTTCAACAATATTTCAGCTATATCATGGCGACCAGTTTTAGTGATGGAGGAAGCCGGAGTACCCAGAGAGAACCACCAACCATGGGCAAGCAAATGGTAAACTTTATCACTTGCGGTTGCGAGTCGAGTGCACCCTTTTTCGTAATTTACAAAGCCGGGCGCGAACCCACGCCGTATTGTATGAGTTGTTAGATCCAGCGACCTATCTCATTGAGCCACCCAGGCCCCTTTTTGTATATGTAGGCCTTTCATATGAATATCATTTGGATATGAAATACATTTCTTTATTTATTGCAGTTTTAGGACAATACAGTAGATAGTTCTCAGAGAAAAAATATTGTTCATTTATGATCAGGAATCAACATCCCCTATCCCTATTCAATTGTGGAATTGTGGGTAATTACACATACTGGTGATGCAATGGGTATGGAATATAGGTTCTAAGTAACACAGGGAGAGTTACAAGATCGTAAAATCTGTGACACTCAAGGGTAAGATTTAAATTGTATCAGACGAGGTTTGCCTCGAGTCTGATACGATTTAAATCTTAATCAAGGGTTTCTCAGATTTAACTACATGTACCTTGTACATGACTCTTTTTCTCACCCATTTCTTCCATTTCACTGTTTGTTTACTTTGAATAAATAATAGAGTGCTCTCCCTTCGTAGCAATTAATGTAAATAAACAAATTACCTCCCTTTGACTAAGTCAAATAAATGTTTATTACAGGTATTTCACTGTATGGAAAACAATTACCACTATGACAAGATGGCGGAACGAAGTAGGTGGGATCAGTTAATATCGAGACATTTGTTATGATAACGAGCTGGAAATTAATATTATAAGTTAAGTAAGTATAGAAGAATGTAGATAAATATCTAACGAAGTGAAATATATATGTTTGACCGTTCTTGCACACGATTTCATGACAACAATTTGCAAAAAAGCAGTGCAACTTTTTCACTGTGCAGTTTCGAACATTTTTGATAGGGTGAAATCCGTAGCCCTTTGGTCTGCAAATATCTGAAAACTGGCCAAGGACCATAAGGGCTACAGTTCCGCAGCTAGGGTAAGTATTATTGTCACCAAGTTCAAGAGATCCCCAAAATTAAAGGATCAAATGTTTAGATCATATTACACTGACTGTACGATGTCAGTTTACAATACCCTACATTAGCTAAACACAACAGCTTTATTACTGGATCAAATGTCTGTCACACAGGCACTTGTTTCATTCAAAAAATTATGCCCCTTCCTCTTCCTTACTTCAATGTAAACATCTGCCCTTTTCCCCTTCCTCACTTCGCCTCAATATTTTTCGCTTATTTGTGATACTTTCGCTGATCCAATTATATCGTTACAATCCCGAGATATTTCTCTTTTCGACTGCCACATTTAAATATGCCCCCAGTCATTGAAACGGCACATTGATTTAGAAACTAAAAAAAAAGGTGCTTTAAAAATCAAATGTCAGTAAATTGGAGTTGAATATATTTTTATAATCTGCATTAAAACAATTATCTGTATTTCAAAGGCTTACTTTACATTTGAGAGGAGATGATCATGACATTGTTACACATGGCCGGTCTAGAGAATTCCGAATGCATATAAAAAATCCAGCGCAAACCGGAAGTGGCTGTATCCGTTTCAATGACTGAAAAATAGAAAATGCGAATATTCTGAATATTCTTGTCCAATTCGTCTGAGGGGGGCCCAGTGTGTATATTTAAATGTGGCAGTCGAAAAGAGAAATATCTCAGGATTGTAACAATATAATTGGGTCAGCGAAAGGATCACAAATAAGTGAAAATAAAAGGCCGTTGGCCACTGGTCCCCCGAGGCCAAGGATACATCGTAAGATTAAATTTTGAAACTACTGTAAACTAGAGGGTCAGGGGAGCCTGTATCACTCATAATTCTGAAAGGGGACCATCCAAGGACCATTTTGAAGTAAAAAAAGGGGAGTAACTCTGGTTAGATTTGTCGAAAAATCATCATTATCGAACTTGACCTAGATATTCATGAGATACACTTACATACCAAACCTAGTTTCAATCTGACTTTTTGTTCACAAGTTATAATTTGGAAACCAAAATATTAGCAATTTTGAAGTATAAAAAGGGATGTAACTCTGGTAAGATTTGTCGAAAAATGATCGCTATCGCACTTGACCTAGATATTCATGAGATACACTTACATACCAAACCTAGTTTCAATCTGACTATTTGTTCCCAAGTTATCATCTGGAAACCAAATATTTAGCAATTTTGAGGTATAAAAAGGGGCACAACTCTAGTAAAAATAGTCGAAAAATTGTCATTATCGAACTTGACCTAGATATTCATAAGATACACTTACATACCAAACCTAGCTTCAATCTGACTTTTCATTCACAAGTTATCATCTGGAAACCAAAAAGCACACGGACGGACGATACCCATTTCTATAGTCCCCTTCGACGAAGCGTCGGTGGACAATTAATCAGGGAAAGTAAATTTGGTCTGTGGGCAAGTGAATTTTTTATATGCACTTTCCTGTGAAAAGTTGCTGTTGCATAAAAATACTGCAAGACAATCACAAATTTTCTGCAGGTCATTGTCAAACTTTGTCATATAAGGTTTTACCACAGGGGCTTGAATCGCTTTCATAGAGGTCACGCGTCCTATATACCCTATATACTAACAAGGGATATAACGACCAACGTAGCCAAGCCACTACCAGTTCTGTTTCAGGCTTGAAAAAAATATTAAAAAATCACACATTTAAACAATCTTTGTTGACATTCGCTAGCATATTTATTTATCTTTCCGATGAGACATAATTTTTCACAACTGCTTCACTCTAGAAGTCAGAGCACCCCTGCAAACTTGAAACTTTGCTCCAAAATAGGTCACCAACGTCTTGCTATGGACACAGTCAACGGTAAAACTCCAAGAGTAAAGAGCACAATTGCGGACAATATC
>MJUT01058801.1:68272-82691 GCA_002080005.1 Gigantidas platifrons | reverse complement strand
GAAGGGAAGGGTTAAAGGGGGAAAAACGGGGGAAACTATTGACCGGAACGAAAAAACTAGCGATCTCCGCTTCGCGTCGGTCACTAGTTCATTCGTCTCCGTCAATAGTCTACCCTTTGGGAAAATAGATCTCGCTATTGAACTCGCGTGCAGTTATTAAGTAAATAATAACGACGTCTGAAGTCAAGACCAATAAATGAGTTCTACAGTTCGGGTAAGCTTATATAATTCCAAATAAACCTGCTGCACTCCCGAAGTCGAATTAACCGATTGAATACTCCCGCTTTAAAGGCAAGGGAATACTGCATTAATTTTAAATGTTGAACATATAATAACAATACACAACATACAGTCAATGTTGAACACTTTATAGATTAGCATTATATTAATTACATATTTTGTGAATATAAATGTCAACAACAATGCTTGAATTATCATAAAAAGATATTATTTTAATTTACTTTTAAATTTCAAGATAATGCTGCATTAATTCTAAATTTACATAACATGAATATGTATATAGTTAATGGTGAACATGTAATACATTAGCAGTAATACATAAAACATGAAATATGTAGTGGGAGGAAAAGGGTTAAGGGAAATGGGGGAGAGTTAATGGTAGTGGGAAAGGGAAGGGGGGGGGGGGAGTTAAGGATGGGAAGGTTGAGTTATCTGGACATGCTTGAAAAAAAGTGCTGTGGTTTTTTTTACAGTACACTGTACATGTCGTCACGATTTACGGAATTGACGTAGTTGCAAATGAAATAGATGTAGTTTTGAATTTTTTTGACTTGGGAATGACAATACAAACTTTAATTTCACAAAAACAAAACAAAGTAGCTATTATTAAAATCTTGTTTACTTTCGTATCTATGTTGGCTTTCCATATCCGGATTTAAATGTATTTTAAATTGTATTATACTTCTTGTATATATTAATTATTAATCACAATTTTATTATTTCTAACCGTGTTACTTTGTTGATTTTTTTGGTGGATTGATTGTTTTTTTTTTGGTGGATTGATTGATGTATTATTTCAGCAATAATTCAGCTATATCATGGCGACCAGTTTTAGTGGTGGAAGAAGCCGGAGTACCCGAGATCTATTTTCCCTCGGGGGATACTATTGACCGGAACGAAAAAACTAGCGATCTCCGCTTCGCGTCGGTCACTAGTTCATTCGTCTCGGTCAATAGTCTACCCCTTGGGAAAATAGATCTCGCTATTGAACTCGCGTGCAGTTATTAAGTAAATAATAACGACGTCTGAAGTCAAGACCAATAAATGAGTTCTACAGTTCGGGTAAGCTTATATAATTCCAAATAAACCAGCTGCACTCCCGAAGTCGAATTAACCGATTGAATGCAAGTCAAATCGCCCCACTGCAAAATCGCACCCACATTTATCAAAATCTCCCCCATTAATTAATGTAATGAAGAAATTAATTTGATTATAAAATCGAGTTATGTACATTCATTTTGCCCTCAATGTTTATGTATATGTTTTCACTAAATGTTTCTATGTGTTTCATTTATATCCATGCTTTCTTTTTGTTTACTCGGATCAATATATATGCTTTTAAACTATGATGGTGCTACAGCTGTGTTTTAATTGCTTTCACATTTTAGTTTTGTGTTTTTTTTTTACAAATATTGTGTGCATGTTTTGTTTTATTGTTTGTATATAAGCATATTCTTATGTCGGATTTAAAAGCTCACTAGAGCTTGTGTTATAATTGTTTGATTCTTTCCGACTTTAAATAAAGCTTCTTGTATTGTATTGTATTAACACAGTTGTAAAAGTCTTTTGGTGGTTATTTCTTTTCGTGTGTGTTGGTCACACAGACTAAATATTGCCGACTGGTTTGTGCAGGGTACAGATCTCTGGAACCGAGATAGTTTTCCTTCTGACACAAGCTTGCGTTACACAGGTAATATAATTGCGCTGCTTCTTGTCGGGGTCTTACGATCTGCTTGCAGTCTATGCAGTCACTGGACATTGTGTTTAATGTCAGTCATGATGGTAGCAGTTTTATATAATTTCATTACCAGCTTTTACAGGCTGATGGCTTCGCAATAAGTTTTTATTGCAACAGCAAGAATATGTATCATTGGCTTGGGTCTCCTAGATGTGTTTCCGATTGGAACAAAAAACAAAACAAAAACAAAAAACTCAGGCAGCTAATTAATTATTACACAAACAGTGCATCTATACTTTACAAAGAAATGCTTGATTAAAAGAAGACATTAATTATTACAAGGACATAAATAATTACCCTCACTTTTAAAAGAGACAGTGTGGTGGTGTAATGGTTAGCGTGTACGTCTCAAGTGCGGTAGATCCTGGGTTCGATCCCTGATAGGGACAACCTAAAGACTATGAAATTAGTATTTGTTGCTTCTCCTACAAGCACGCAGCATTAATGAGTAAGGATATAGAGACTGGTTGGCTCGGAATCAGGATAATGTGTCTGAGTGGGGGTGACATGTCTATCCGCGGACTGTTGTTTCAGGAACCCCTTGATAGAGGGTTGCTGCTAACAAGGAAGCTACTGAACCAAGGGCTCCTCTTAGTTAAGTTGAAGTCATCACTTCGAAAGTTTTACGGTCGCCACCACGACTTGGTTGACCGTTATGGAATATCTGTGTCACAAATGACCAAGAATATGTTCCACTTGTCGTTAACACGTCCCGGTTCTTTCCTCATTCATGGTTTACCACCGGGTTTGTAACTACATTAACACGACGGGTGTCACTAGTGGAGCAGGAACTGACTACCCTTCCGGAGCACCTGAATTCATCCCGGTTTGTAGTGGGATTCGTGTTACTCGATCTTTAGTTTTATATGTATGTTTTGTAGATCGTTGTAGATCGTTGTACTTTTTTTTTTACCATTGTGTTGTCTGTTCTTCTTCGATATATGGATTCTGATTGCCCCTTAAGTATCTTCAAACTCTTCTTTCGGTGAACTAGCACTATAAAAATATAACTAAGTGTGTTGGTCTCGAACAAAGCGGACCTCATCATCATCATCTCATTGAAAATTAACTTGTTCTCGCCGTGACGTAGCTGAAAAATTGCTGAGTTGGCGTCAACCAACAATCACTCACTCACTCCGAAGTTGAATTTACAAGAAAGGTTTGAATATACAAAGGCGTAAACAGAAGCCGTGAATGGGGTTAGGGTTATGGTGTTTAACGCCACTTTCAACAATATTTCTTCTCCCTCGAGAACAGATTTCCTATAGTGTTGTCTGGTGAGATATAATTCCCTCGCCGTTGGCTCAGGCAGTATACATCACCAGACAACACTATAGGAGAACAATTCCCTCATGAGAAGACTATAATAGACTAATAACTTCATGACAGAGCATTGACTATTTTCCTTTGAGAAGCAAGAGTTATCTACCTTTTCACAAAACATGATCACTAGGTCCACCTACACGAAACACTTTCCAGATGGAAACAAGAAGCAAGACACAAGTCTGTCTGCCTCATAAACATATACATTTGTAGCTTAAAAAATACAGAGGAGATTGTTAAAATAATAATATATTGAAGTTCTAAATATTCTACAAAAGATATTTATAATATTCAGGAATATCAACGATTTACTTGTATCAAAAACACTTGTATAGGAGATTCAATACAGTATGGCTTTTATTACTGGATAGACAACACCGCAGGAAAACAGCACGTATATAAGTCCAGTTGGGAAATCATGTTAAATCTAATAGTATCGCACTGTTGATATGAACCATGGACAATCTTGACGCCGTAAAACTATGTGAAGCCTTTGTAATGTATATAGATACAGAGAAACAAAACAAAATCGAGACTTCACACTGCAACAGAACCAATAATTGTTAACAATTTGTGTTGGCGACCGTAGATTGACGAGTTTAGTGGAGATTGTTGGTATTCCTCGTATACAAAATCAGGGTTCCCAAAATAATAAGATGATTGCTATGATATCCAGTCATTTCAGGATTCCTCTCAGATAATATGATGATTGATTTACTGTGCGCCTATTTCAAGATTCCTTAGAAAATACGAAAATTAACATAATGTGCCTAAGAGGAGGGGTGGGGGTGTCGTGGTCGTGATCGCATGGTAGTTGGATTTACAACTACCTGTGCAATCAGTGTCTATCACCACTAAATAAGAGAGTTCGAACGGCGTGGTTTACTCAATACAACATAATGTTATAAAGTTTGTCAGTGACTTGTGACAGGTCGGTGGTTTTCCCCGGTTACTCTGGTTTCCTCCACCAACAAACTGACCGCCACGTGTTAAGCACCAATAATGTGCAGTTTTTGCAGCGTTCCCCAAAGAATAAGATGGTTGTCATAATATCCAGACATTTCAGGGTTTTTAAATAATAAGTTATTGTACACCCATTTTAATGTTCCTCTGAAAATACTATGATTACTATAATATACAGCTATTTCAGGGATTATCGATAATACTATAACTGTTATAATATGCAGCATTTCCAGGGCTCCTCAGATAATATGATGATTTTAAAGGACTGCTCCTTACCTTGACTTTTACCTTGAAATCGATAACGGAGGAAAATTAACAACAAAACTATAGGGCAAATGTGATGATTTCATTTTTTCAATAGTCAAGTTCTCATTTATCAGTGGCAATATTCCAGCAGCACCAACGTACGGGGCTTACATTATACAAAACAAACGTTGATTTAGGACAATACAGTGATTTTCTAGACGAGCTCAGCTGCTGACACAAATGTTACTCAAACAAGGGCACGTTGCTCCTAGATTGAAGCAATCGCAAGAAAACATTTACGGTCGTCATCACGAACAGGTTGATCGTTACGAAATACTCATTTTTTAAATGACAATGGATATTTCCCTTTTATGTTAATTTTCTTTCCTCAATCACCAACAAGACATTACCGGAATTGACTATATGGGTAACCCGATAGTGTCTTATAAGAAACAGGAACTGACCACCCTTCCGGAGCACCTGGGGTCACTCTGTTTTTTGTGTGTGTTGCTTATCGCTTTAGTTTTCTGTGTTGTTCTTCTTTGTTTTATTTGTCTTCGTTCTGTGTCTGGTATCCAATGTTGTTTGTGTCTCTGAATTTCTGATTCTTGATTTCCTTGTTGGTTTTCTATAAAGTTTATTTTCGATAATATGCAGCAGATTATACGATAATTGCTATAATGCACTTGATAAAATGTGTAGCATTTTCAGGGTTTTTCGGAAAATCCGATGAATTTCAATTTGCAATATTTTCTGTTGGTTAATTTCCTGTCAATTTATGTTGTGTTTTATGGTACAATTTCTTGCTAACTTGTTATGTGTTCTAATATGGAATTTGTAGCCAAATACTTTTTATTGTTTGATTTCTAGCAAATTTGTTTCTTTTCTATTGTGTAATTTCGCGGCAATTCGTTATATTTTCAATTGTTTAATATCTTGCAAATGTATTGCGCTTTATTGTTTAATTGCACGCAAATTTGATAGGTTTTCCATTTTTTTATTAATAGGGAAAAACTATTACGAATTTGTCTATTGATTTTTGTCTACTATGATCTAATTTCACTGTTTTGGTGATGTCTGTGTTGCTCATCCTGTTTGTATCTGTGTTGTGATGTTTTTTTCCCTTTGGTTGTCTTCGTCATGTGTCTTGTGTGTCCAGTGTCTCTGGATTGTCCATTCATGATTGCACCTTTCTATAACGTTTATATATGAATATCAGAAAATCTCTTGTTTTGGCTTTGACATGCTCTTTGACCGACTCATGATTACCCCTTTGGTATTTTCGAATGTTATTCTAGGGCTCCAATCTGATTGAAATCATATCTCTTACTTGCTCCATCTTTTCAGATATACCGCCACGAAACAAGTGAGATATCATGTCAACCAAATAGCTAGGACCTGTGTCCATTACAGTTCTCAGCCACTGAAGCAAAAGTTGCCCAAACAAGGCTAGGTTATTCCTAATGCTACAAAAAGTCGCGAACTGGTAGACAGCTACGAAGTATCCACCCTTTCACTGGCAATGGATCTTTTCCCTTTTAGGTAGACGTTTGATTTACTCACCAATAGACTTCCCGGATTTGAATATGAGTAACACGTTGAGCTTATTATAAGAAACAGGAACATCTTCTCGAGCATCTGGTTGCACGCCTGTTTTACGTAAAGTTCCTGTTGCTCATCTTGTTTAGTTTTCCTTTGTTTCTTTGACTTCGTTCTCTGCCTTGTGCCCAGTATTGCCAGTTTCTCCTGGATTTTCCATCCCTGATTGCCTCCTCGGCTTTCTCTAACGTTTATTTATCACAAATGATACATATAAGAACACAATATTGAAAGTTTACTACTTGACACTTTTTGGACAGATGTTTTTTATTTTTTGGTCGTATGTCATGACGAAGTTTGAATTTGTAGTTTAGATTGTACAATGCTATTGTTCTACATACTTTCTTGTTATGAAAACGTAGATATCAAATGTAGTCCGTACGACGAGTTTTTGAATAGCCTTCAATCATGTACGATCAAAACCAAAATGTGTGAAAGCCAAATAATGTTTAAGTCTTCTGGAACAAGAAACCCAAAGGGTCTAAACAGGATACCAAAATCGGCTATGGTGGGCACATGATATGCCTGGGTGAGGAAAACCTTAATTCTAATGATAATGGTGGGCACATGATATGCCTGGGTGAGGAAAACCTTAATTCTAATGATAATGGTGGGCACATGGTATGCCTGGGTGAGGAAAACCTTAATTCTAATGATAATACATTATGTAGGAACAGTAAATTTAGATAATATACCTCTCTCATAAACATTGCCGGATGATACCCTCGGAGACTAATAGTTAGCCATCAGAGGTATCGACTCACTGATTGTAATACAAACGTAGATATCACAGTTAGTGGGCACGATTGCGTATTTGGAATAACATTCATCAGGTACGGCCAAAACCAACATTTTGAATGACAAGTTAACTGGAGCAAGAAAACCAGGAGAAGTCGAAATCGACCAATTGGTCACCTATGCACAATTCTCAACAACAGTTATTATAATTGATATTTACGTTTTTAATAGAAATCTGAAGTTTACAATGGAAGCATATGTAATCAGTTGGTATATTGAAAATGTGTTATGAATGAGACACATAACCTGACCATAGATTGCCATAAACATGTCTTATGGACCACCAAACAATGCATGGTCCGACCATAGAATGTGTCTGAAATATTTTATAGACCAAAAAAAAAATTCACGATCAGACAATAGAATGCATTGGCAGTGTCCAAGGGATAAAAGCATATGCATTAAAATGTCATGTTCCAACCATAGAATGCCTCAGGCACTATTTCTATTGGCAAACTTTGGTAATCATCTTCAAACGAGTATAAAACTTACAGGGTTAGGGTTATTGTGTTTAGCGCCATTCAACAATATTTCAGTTACATCGTGGTAGTCAGCTTTATTGGTGGAGGAAACCGGAGTAACTGGAGAAAACTAACGACCTGTCGCAAGTCACTGACAAATTTTATTGGTGGAGGAAACCGGAGTAACTGGAGAAAACTAACGACCTGCCGCAAGTCACTGACAAATTTAATCACATAATGCTGTATCGAGTACACATCGCCGCCATGAAAAGGGTTTGAACTCACAACATCAGTGGTGATAGGCACTGATTGCATAAGTAGTTGTAAATCCAATTATCATACGATGACGACCACACCGGCCCCTACTAAAGCTTACATTAAATATTAATCTGATATTGATTTCTGTATAATATATATAACGCTTTACCTATAATTTATTAGAATATATAAGGGAGGAAAGGGGTTATTAATAAAACAAAAAATTGTAAGTAACATATCGAAACATAACTGGAATGATAGGTCTAAATGTTTCCATGTGCGCTTTGTGGTTTTAAGATCGATTTAAAATAGAAATGTCAAGTTGTTCTGTTTTGTTATATTGTTATTTCTCATATTTTTTCTCTATTTGATGGACACGTTTGTTTGTTGTGTATATTCTTTTTGTTTTCTTGTGTTTTTAAGGTTTAGATATTATACATGTTAGGAATGTAATCACATACAATACATTTTACCGTAGTGATAATGTATCTCTTCCAAGACATGTAATTGATTTCATCAGTTTGTTGTTTTGAACACTGTTAACAGTTTTGAGTAATTTTTGTCCTGTCTTTGTCGAAAGTCAGAAAAGCAGAGATAGATGTGTTGCATTTTCGGAGTCTGTAGATGAATGATGTCATCCTACCTTAGATGATTGGTAACGTCTAATAATTTAATAAATGTTATGTTCTCACATTGTTCCATTTAACAATAATCACACACGATATGGAGTGAGTGAGTGATTGATTGTTGTTTAGCGCCAATTGAGAGATTGTTAAACTACTAGTATATAATGGCGAGAACAAGTTACATGTTGATTAGATGATGATGATGGTGATGACCGCGTTTGGACTAGACTAATACCCTTGGTTGAATTTGTATGGTGCTAGCTCACTGTAACAAGGTTAGATATGTCGCTCCACTCAGATTACATTATTTAGATTCCGAGCCAATTGTTTTTTTGTTTTTACTCCTTAATGATGTGTGTTTAGCGGATAAGCAATGAATACCAATTCTAGTCTTTTGATTTGATCCGAAAGGGGATCGATTCAACGATCTACCGCTGTCGAGGTGAGCACGTAAACCATTACACCATCAATGTGGTTCACATTATATGGGGGCCGTCGTGGCCGTGATCGCATGGTAGTTGGATTCACAACTACCTATGCAATCGGTGCTTATCACCACTGATGTTGTGGGTTCGACTCCCGCTCAGGGCGAGGAGTACAACATTATGTGATAAAGTTTGTTAGTGACTTGGGACAGGTCGGTGGTTTTCTCCGGTTAATCCGGTTTCCTTCACCAATAAAACTGACCGCTGCGATATAACTGAAATATTGTTGAAAGTGGCGTTAAGCACCATAAAACGAAACGAAACAAAACAACATTATATGGTACATGGAATAAACGTTAGCGAAGACCAAAGGGGATGGAATGGATAAACCAGAAACTCTGGCAACATTGGGTACACAAGACACAGGACGAAGACAAACAGAATAATTTAAAAAAAAGACCCAGAAAAAAAACTAAAACGAAGCCACACGAACCTACCAAAAACCATCCACATCTTATATCAGTATGTGCCATGCGACACGACAGAGATACATGTAATTGATATAATTTATGCTTTGAAACGTTTGATGATTAGATCCGGGTCAAAACAAAGACACTGGGCGAATGCAATATCTGTTCAAATTAATTGCACACTCTATAAGCATGAAATGCAAGAGATGAAGATCTTTTAATCAAAATCCAATCGCAACGACACTTGTTTGTTGAGAAAATAAATGTGATAAATGTCTTATGGAACGACCGTAGACGACAACTTTAGAAAGTATGGAAAAGAACAATATGGATACAAATGATACAAACGGACAATATGGATACAAGAGGATAATCTGGATACAAAAGATGCAAAATGTAAATATTGACTAAAAAGGAGGATTTTGGGTAATGCTGTTTAACATCACTTTCAACAATATTTAAGTTATATTGTGGTGGTCAGTTATATTGGTGGAGGAAACCGGAGAACCTGGAGAAAACCACCGACCTGTCGCAAGTCACTGACAAACTTTATCACAATGTTTCATTGAGCAAACCTCTACTGAGCGGGATTCGAGCTCACAACGTTAGTGGTGATAGGCACTGATTACATAGGTAGTAATACATCCAACTACTACACGATAATGACCACGACCGCTCATGATGTAAAAGAAAAGAATGGATACAACAAACTATAATAAAAGAAACTAAAACCATACATACAAAACTTACATCTGAGTTCTTACAGTTAGGCAAGTTAAAAAAATTATTGCAATTTTCATATCCGTGTACTGGGCGCTGGTGAAGGTTTCCCAGGGCTCAAGCCCACAGAGATGATCAGTGCCTCCCCAGGTGGCGGATGAGGGAATCGCTTCAATTGGTTGGGTGGGCTTGTCAAGTTATGATGTGGAACGCCTGACCGTGGCGTATCATAGCGGGCAACGTGTATGGAAAGTGCCACGCCCACTACACACCAGAGACCTCTTTTGCAGATTTCGGCAAAGAGTAGACGCATTGCATCCGCTACAAAAGACATACTTTTTCAGTGACAGTCAAAAGTCGATGACCCGATTCATATATATATTTGTAAGCAGTCCGATAAAATAAAATAAAAATAAAAAATAAAAATAAATAGATAAATAAATAAATAAATGACATCATGACTTAAAAGTCATGCAAGTGGTAGCACTGATCAAAACTAATAGCTGGTACTTTATTTTTATCTGTAATAAATTGTATTTAATTTTTAATAAAATATTATTTTACACCAGATTTTCGGATGATTGTACATTCGCACACACATTATCTTTTGGACGGTCACGGTCTGCCATCACCATGGATATCACTTTGTATCTTTGTTCTGGAACACATTTACAGAATATTGAAATAAAGGTATCACGGAACTGCTTACTCATACTACAATACAGCAAAAAATTAACAGCATTATTACATAGAGCTAGAAGTTCATGAAAATCAGCAACGTTATCGTAAACCTCAGTTTGAAATTTCCCACGGATGAATATCACCATTAATGTCAGAATTCCGAAAGGCAATTCAACCAATAAAAACAAAATAACAACTGCTAACAGCATACCGGTGGTTCTGTTGTGTTCGTGATGACGGCGAGCATCCTGGTCCTTACCTTGACTCTTTAACAATTTACGTTTCTGATAGGCTTGGTGCATGGCATATATCAAGAGAAATGTCAGCACAGTTAATAAAACACAAGGCACTATTTTTGCCAATATTGCCTGTATATAAGTGTTGACCACAAACAATAGCTCTTTTGGATCAATCATATTGACTGTGTAAACTACATCACATGATTTGTTGGTAGCGGATGTATTCAAAGGATTCTTTTCATCTAGGAAATTCGACATGTAATTCGGTATACACAATAGACACACTGACACATATATTAAAGCAACTGTTATTTTAGCTCTTTTGACCGTACAAAGAATACTTCCTCTGGCAGGAAACCATATGTATAGAAATCGGAACATTGCAAGAGAAACAGTCAACCATACTGCAGTGTTGTGACACATGATTGCAAAGCTGGCATGAAACAACAAATAATTTGCAGCATGTGTGCTATATGTGTTAAGTAAGGTGAGTTTTGGATCCTTAAGTATGTAAAACTCAATTGCAAAGATAAGATAGTCCAACATCTTTAAATTATCGGCAACTGCCAACCATGTTAAAATAACGTTAAAAGATGTTACCATATTGCGCTGTGTTAGAACGATGATATTGGCAGCGTTCAAGAATATTCCAAATACACATATCACCACGCTTATATATCCATGCATAGACGCATACTGTATCTGGAAACTTTCCAATGAACTCTCCCCCGTTTTGTTATAGCTTCGATTCTCATATATACAATCATCCATTGCGTTAATAGGATTGGTCACGGTTGTTAAACGATCGACGTTTTCTTAATACCCCTTGATAGTTCTATGTTTCTATACCATTATTCATTCTAAAAAGAAAAAGATAAAGCAATTTATATCGGATAATACGGTGACACAAATGTCTTCATGGCTAGCAATTTAATTACTTGTGTAGTAAATTCTCAGTAAGAAAAATAACTAAAGTTTACCATAGAACAAAGGTTATGTTAACAGAACATTAATTGGGATATTGGAAGCGCTTTAAGATGTATTTAGAGGGTCTTGATGCTGAAAGTATGACGTATGTGTCTTGTTTCATCGAGCTTATTTGTTTTTGTTTAGTTTAGTTTGCTTTGTAAAGGTTTTTGTTTGTTGTGATGACGTCTTCATTGGCATTTATTTCGAACATAGGTCACTGTACATACTTAGCAAACACTTGTGATCGTACGGTAGTTGGAATTACAACTACCTATTGAATTAGTGTCTACCACCATTAAAATTGTGAGTTCGAACCCCGTTGTCAGTGACTTGCGACAGGTCGGTGGCTCGCTCTGAGTACCCCTGCTTCCTCCACCAATAAAAATGACCGCCCGATAAAACTAAAATATTGTTGAAAGTGGTGTTAAAAACCATAAACCAAACCAAACAATTGATAAGGCACAATCTTTTTCCAACTTTCTTTCTCAAGAAATTATATCAATTGACAGATATTTAGAACATTATTCAATACGTTTAAAATAAGCACATAGATATATAATTTAGTGCACACGACGTGCTTCTGGAATAACCGTCATCAGGTACGTTTAAAGCCAAAACATAGCCAAATAATTAAAAAGTTTTGGGAGCAGGGCCTAAACATAATAATAAAAATCAACTAAAGTCACTTATGACTGATAGAGGAGAACCTTAGTTTTAATAATAATTACATTTTATTTAGGACTGAACTGTACATTTCAATGATAAATACATCTAATAATCCATGTAAGTGCTAAAACACTGACTACTGGGTATATGATACACACGAGTCCATCAGCATAATCCATGTTAGTGCTAAAACACTGACTACTGGGTATATGATACACACGAGTCCATCAGCATAATCCATGTTAGTGCTAAAACACTGACTACTGGGTATATGATACACACGAGTCCATCAGCAGAGATAGTAATAAAAACGTAGATATCAAATAAGTAATGTGAAGACGAAAAAAGTACAAACGGACAATAATGTTTACATGTCTTCGAAATATACGACCATGTCCAGCATGACTTTTATGTTAAACAACACGAGGTTACCACATATAAATACACAAGGTAATACCAAGACATGTGTAGAAATCTATTACATCCAATTTTTCACCGTTTAATGTAAAATCGAAATTGTTTTGACATTTTCTCTTACTGAAAACTAAGACTTTGGTTTTGTTAACATTGACAGTTAATTTCCATTTATCACAATATGACTGAAATATATTTAGTGCTGATTGCATACCCTCCTTTGATTCTGAAAATATTACAGTGTCATCTGCATATAATAAGACAAAAAGTTCAATAAATATATGAAGATTAGCTTCAAGTTTTTCCTTTACAATTTCTAGTGGACACCCAGCTAAATTTTTAAAATGGTCTTCTAAATCGTTTAAAAACACAGAAAATAAAAAGGGATACAAGTTTTCGGCTTGCCTAACACCAGTCATACAAGAAAAAAGTTTGATTGCTTATCATTATAAAGAACACAAGATTTAATATTGTCATACATATTATATATAATTTTAAAACATTTACCATTTATATCATGTTTAAGCTATTTTTTCCAGAGGCCAGTTCGCCATACAGTGTCGAATGCCTTACGGAAATCAACAAATGTACAATAAAGTTTTTTCCCCATTGAGAAATAAATAGACACAAGAGAATGCACAATAAATATATTATATCCGCAGTAGAGAACCCTTTTCTAAATCCAGACTGGTTTTTAGAAATAATTTCAAATTCATTTGACAAAAAGGTCAATCTATTATTAATTATAGATGTGAAAAGCTTCCCAAGGCAACTTATGAGAGTAATAGCTCTGTAATTATCAGGATCATCTACTTTACCTTTATTTTTATAGACAGGTCTTATAATACCAGCCAACCAGCTTTCAGGGATTATTCCAGTATCAAAAACAATATTAAAAAGTTTACAATATATTGATATCAATTTAGGTTTGTGAGTACTTAAAGTATTCATTTACAAAATTATCAATACCAGCTGCTTTACCATTTTTTAGATTTTTTATTGCATCTATAATTTCACTCTCTGTGATTGATCCATTTAAAATCATATCATATACTGGATTTTCACACATGTCATTGAAAACAATATCATCTTCATCGTTTTCATCTTGCATTTCTTCATTCAAGTTTTTTAAATAATCATAAAAAGTTTCAATTGGTATATCAGCATTTTCTTTTTTTCTACCTGAGAAATTGTTTAGGGTATTCCAAAATTCCTTAGTATCATTTTTTGAGAGATTCCTTAATTTTTCCGCGTTTTTTTCCTGATACATTCTATAACTTACCTTCATTTCTTTTTTGTATTCTTTAGCTCGGATGTTTAGTAAGTCTTTTACTTCCCTCGATTTATCACGACTATACTTATCTTTAGCAGTATGAAAGGCGTCTCTTTTTTCTCGACAAGTAAACCATGATTTATGTCGGGGATGGGTTCGATTTATTTTTACCTGAGCTGTACCCAAATACGGATGTTGCAGTATTTATAAATAAATCACCGAGGTCAGAAACTATACCGTTTACCTGCACGTGTGTAATATCGGAATTTTGTGTCATGGTGTTGAGTGCTTCGTCTATACGATTTATCAT
>MJUT01058801.1:7869-61485 GCA_002080005.1 Gigantidas platifrons | reverse complement strand
CATCGGGTTACCTCTTTGGTATCTTTTGGCCATTGTGTTATCTGTCCTTCGTTTTACGGCATCGGGTTACCTCTTTGGTATCCTTTGGCCATTGTGTTATCTGTCCTTCGTTTTACGGCATCGGGTTACCTCTTTGGTATCTTTTGGCCATTGTGTTGTCTGTCCTTCGTTTTACGTCATCGGGTTACCTCTTTGGTATCTTTTGGCATTTGTGTTGTCTGTCCTTCGTTTTACGTCATCGGATTACCTCTTTGATATCTTTTGGCCATTCTGTTATCTGTCCTTCGTTTTACGGCATCGGGTTACCTCTTTGATATCTTTTGGCCATTGTGTTGTCTGTCCTTCGTTTTACGTCATCGGGTTACCTCTTTGATATCTTTTGGCCAATGTGTTGTCTGTCCTTCGTTTTACGGCATCGGGTTACCTCTTTGATATCTTTTGGCCATTGTGTTATCTGTCCTTCGTTTTACGTCATCGGGTTACCTCTTTGGTATCTTTTGGCCATTGTGTTGTCTGTCCTTCGGGTTACCTCTTTGATATCTTTTGGCCATTGTGTTATCTGTCCTTCGTTTTACGGCATCGGGTTACCTCTTTGATATCTTTTGGCCATTGTGTTGTCTGTCCTTCGTTTTACGTCATCGGGTTACCTCTTTGATATCTTTTGGCCATTCTGTTATCTGTCCTTCGTTTTACGTCATCGGGTTACCTCTTTGGTATCTTTTGGCCATTGTGTTGTCTGTCCTTCGTTTTACGTCATCGGGTTACCTCTTTGGTATCTTTTGGCCATTGTGTTGTCTGTCCTTCGGGTTACCTCTTTGGTATCTTTTGGCCATTGTGTTGTCTGTCCTTCGGGTTACCTCTTTGGTATCTTAAAACTTTTCTTCACATATAAATGATTAAATATATAATAAGATATTGGAATACAAAACTTTTAAAAATTGTTTCGTGTTTAGCATATTTCATCTAAGATACAATTCTTACAACAACAAAAAATGTATGGCAAGGGTTATTGATCTATTGACTCCTGGAGTAGGTATCGGCGCGTGAAGTACATAAATATAAAGGTAATGAAACCAAGAATAAACAAAGCAAAAATTATAATTTTAGATAAACAGAACCACACGAGAGAAATGTAATATAAAAAGAAAGACAAATAGGAAATGTTTGTAAAGCTTCTCCTGTTTATGACAGACATCATTTAATTAAATTGGCAATCAGTAGAGACATGACAATTCAGTAATGCTCGAATAATTCATGACCATGACAAGACAACGCAACGTTTGAATAGACGAATAGGTAATTGACATCCCTATGAAACTAGTTATAGGTAAACAATGATGTCCTTTTTATGAGGGTTGTGGTCGTGATCTATGGTAGTTGGATTTACAACTACCTATGCAATCAGTGCATATCGCCTCTAAATTTGTGAGATCGAATCCCGCTCATGGCGAGGTGTACTCGATGCAACATTATGTGAAAAAGTTTGCCAGTGACTTGCGGCAGATTCGTGGTTTTCTCCGGGTACTCTGGTTTCCTCCACCAATAAAACTCACCGCCATGATATCACGGAAATAGTGTGGTATTAAACACCATACACCTAAGTCTAACCCTCAATTTCATTATTGGATGGCAACTTGAAAAAGTGACTGTTCCAAAACAATGTAATTGACATTGGAGATGAATTCCATTATATTTTACAATGTCGATACTTCGCGCAAAACCGTAAGCATATCATCCCAAGTTACTTTAGAAAAAAGCCAAATGTTATTCAATTTAAACACGTTATGACCGTAACGAAATAATGAGATCTGTTAAAGTTATGTAAAATGATAAAAGTCATAAATAAAGTTGTGTGTGCTCCAAACTAATCGCTGTGTCCATTTCTGTTTCTCTGTAATTGTATATATTTGTAAATAGTTTTATAATTCTCTATACCTATGTATTCTATTGGTTTATTGAGAAATAAAGATAAATATAATTGATGAAAACCAATGTCAGACCCCCTCAGGGATAAGTAACCACATCCGATTTTGGTCTACCCGTCTGTTTAGACCTTTTGGTTACATGCTCCAAAATGCTTATTGATTTTAATTTCTGATCTATTGACTATTGGCGTACCTGTTGAATGTTATTCCAGAAACGAGCCGTGCGAACCATATTATATATTTATGTTGTTATTACAATGTACCAGAGTCCATTTTGTAATTTTATCATGAATAAAATTAACACTTACATACTATTATATCGGTTTATTTACAAGAAATAATTATTATCAATGAATAAATTCTACTCACAATTCAATTATAGATAAGTTATTAATCCATAATTAGTCCTTCACAATATCGAGTCTAATAAAACCATAGATCGAAATATTGGTTAACCTGAATACTACATGATCTCGATCTTCCGTCAGATTCCAGATAATGTTCTAAAGTTTAGTCAGAATCAAACCAACTAGATGCCTCATGACTTTAATCAGATATTATTTGTATATAAGTGGACGCAAAATGCAAATTATATGAGACTAATACAAAATTAAAAGGATAAAGAATTGTCTTTTTTTTTATTATTATACGTCCCCTTGAATCAACTCGAGTTATTTAATGACAAATATTGCTCACAGGACAAACATCACCTTTGTATGGACCCTTTAATGATATTTGGCATCTACTGGCTCATAATCGATATCCATATAATAAATTTACGGCTACGGCAGATGCAAAGAATTAACAATAACTCATATGACCCGTCGGATCAGGAAAGATAACAAAAGAAATGAATGCAGACGAGTGCTTACAAAACATTTATTAAGCCATAATCCTTTTTTTCTGTCTAGGAATGATAACAAAGTAAATAAATACAGACTGGTGCTTAGAGAACGATTACTAAGCCATAATCTTATTCTCCGTCTATTATCTAAAAGCAAATAGTGCCACATTGACGGAAATGTTTGAAATGTCTAATAAAAACGTAGATATCAAATTTAGTGCGCACAACGCGTTTCTGGAAAAACCTTAATCACGTGCGTTCAAAACCGAAAAATGGGAACATTTAAACAATCAATTCAACGTGCTTCATTTTGCTCAATATTTAGTTTTCTGTGCAGTAGTTTTTTGTGGCCATTGTATCGTCTGTGCTTCAGATGATTACATCTGCGGTATCTTCAAACTTTTCTCTGGTCAGAACGAAATCTAATTGTACAATGTAATAAACCTTGATGTAGATCTCTAATACATATCAACTAGCTATATGAATATAGACAACATTCAATTTCAAACTGTAAACACATATTCTGTAAGCAAAGATAAGTATATATAATTCTAAGCTTAACAGTGTATCAAATTCCCATGTCTCGACTGACCATGCATGCTAGACTTTCTTGATTAGTTTTGTTGAAACAGTTGATAACATTCATTAAAACAAATATATACCTATCATTATTAACAATAGCTAATTCAAGAGGGAGACACATAACGAGAGAAATAATACAAGTACACACTTGAAGATCAAGATGAAGATACCAGCAGAATATAAATATATTTGTAAAAACCTGAATTACCTCCCAAACGTATTTCCATATTTAATGAAAGCATTATTGATCTGAGATCCACTCGTAGTGGTTCATCGTACTTTTATACAACGAAGGCATTCAATAATATATATTGCATTATTAGACATGTAATATTATTCCGAGTAAAATTAACTGTTTTAACCATCGCCGTATCGTACATCAAATGAATAATAATAATATTTTGTTTACCTCGTATTTGACTTTCTGTATTCAATTACGATATTTTTCACCAAGTCTTGGTATCTTGTAATATCATTCCGAACAAATAAAAATATTTGACCATCGTCTTATCGTATACCAATTAAAACATAGATATCAAATAAGGGTAATAACAAAATTACCGAACTCCGAACAATCTTCCAAAGGGAAAGTCAAAACTCATAAGTATATAAACAGTCAAAATCAGACAACAACCGGAAAATTGTAAAAACCGTAATGGTACAGGCATTTCCAAAGAAATGGTGGGTTGAATCAGATTTTACGGCGCCAAACCTCCCGCTTTCATTACGGTTCAAAGGTTTCGGCTGTCACTATAACAGCATTTATAACAATACTGTAACAAAATAGATAAAATAGTAGTCAACGCAGTACTTATTAAATTTAGTGCGAACGAGGCGTTTCTGAAACAACCTTCATCAGATACGCTCAAACCCAAAGTATTTGAAAGTCAAATAAAGTCAAGAAAATCAAAGGGCCTAATCAGGATAGCCACATCAGCTAAGGTCACCTATGCCTGATGGTGGAAAACCTTAGTTTATGAATAATTACACTCTATAGGAACAGTAGATTACAATAATAAATATATCTAATAAACCATGATAATGCCGAAGCACTGACTACTGGACGGATAATACCCTAAGGGACAAATATAGTCAACCATCAGAGGTATCGACCAATTGATAGTAATTAAAACGTAGATATCTAATTTAGTGCGCGCACGACGCTTTTCTGTAACATCATTCTGAACAACTAAATTGATTGAATGATTGGTGTTTAACGTATTAAAAGTATATAAGATATTTCAGCTTAAGACACCAAAACACCCTTAGAAATAAAGCACACTTTTCTATAAAACAAACGGGCTATATGAACAAATAATATGACGTTTTTGAAAATCTAGAGAATGAATCTCACTGAATCCAGATATAACAGACCATTATGATTTGAGATAAAAACTAGTAGATATGTTCCCATCAGATAAAATAAATTTATCTATACGATGGGATTTTTTATTTTCATTTAGGATCCAAACACCAATTATAGAAAATGATATCTGAGGAATCTAAATGCATAATAAACTAACAAAATCGTGACAGGGATCCACCATTGTAGGATATCAAACAATGGGAAATTGTATATAAAGATTACGAAGACGAAACACATTTTATTGCTTAGAATATATTGAAGATACCAAAGCGGTATTTAGAAGCCGTAAATGGAAGGACAGAAAATACAATGCCCAGAAAAAAATGATCCAGAAAACACTAGACCCAAAACTAAGACACACACAATTACATAGACATAATTACGATAAGAAGAGTTTGAAGAATCAAAGAGTAATCAGAATCCGCAAATCTAAGAAGGAAAGAAAACACAATGGTCAAAAGAAAAAAAAGTACAAAAGGACAAACAACAAGCTACAACACATACACTTCAAATTAAATAATTGAATAACAGGAACCCCACTAAATTCGGGAATGAACTCAGATGTTCCGGAAGAGTACGCCGTTCCTGCTCCACTAGTGGCATCCGTCGTGTTAATCTAGTTACAAACCCGGTGATATAAAACAATGAGAAATTTCATATAAAGATTACGAAGACAAAACACATGTCATTACTTAGAAAATATTGAAGATACCAAAGGGGTATCCAGAAGCCGTAAATCAAAGGACAGAAAACACAATGGACGAAAGAAAAAGGATAAAACATGATCTACAAAACACTACATCGCAAACTACGATCCCACAATTACTTAGACATAGTTAAGATAACACTGGACACACGTTATGCCAAACACCAAGCTCCTCTCTCATATACTATGCAATATAATTCACATACATCAGTAATAGAAGATTACAATTTCTGTAAATCATCAATAATAATAACTGATTTGTTAGAAATACAATGTGGATGAATAAAAACCAATGAATACATCGATGGAAAATAATGACATTGTCAACTTTAGTGGGAAGGTTACTTATATTTCCATGTAATTGACCCCACACTCGAACTATGGACGGAAAGCATGATTTAGAATTCAGCGTAAGTCTTGTAGCAAGGACACTGTAATCATTGGTTGTAAAATTGAACAAACTTTAAGATACCAAAAGGATAAACAGCAGCTCTAAATCGAATAAGGATAGACAGTTCCATAACCAAAAGAAAATTATTTGATATTTGGTATTTTAACGTCGCTTTCAGCAATATCATGGCGACCAGTTGTCTGGTGGAAGAAGCCGGAATACCCGGAGTGAACCATCGACCATGGGAAAGCAACTGGTAAGCTTTATCACTTGCGGCTACGAGTCGAGTGCACCCTTTTTGTAACTTACAAAGCCGGGCGCGAACCCACGCCGTATTGGTGATAGGCTTGTATGAGTTGTTAGGTAATCCATCTACCTAACTCATTGAGCCATGCGGGCCCTCAAAAGAAACAATAATAATCCTTAAAACACTACTAAATAAAACTGACACCGGGGGTGAATTCAAATGCTCCGGAATGGTTGCCAACCTGGGGTCCTTTGTTGTACTTGTTATTAAACTAAACAGATGATTAGCCAAAATTACATACAGTCAAACCTGCTTTAGTGACCACCTCTGTTAAACAATAACTTGTATTATGTGACCTTAATTTTTATTTCCGTACACAATGCATTTAGGAATGAATCAAGTAATTATGGCTAATCAGATGATTAACGTAATTACAAGCTCAACAACGGACCCCTGTTTCGTTATATAACGAATCTATGCGGCACAATATATCCAGTTTAGAAACCATACCCGCGGTATCGTGGTTTCTTCCAATCTATCAATGTTTTTTTCACACCTTATCCTACAGTTCACGAACATATTCTATAATTGGCAATAAAAATAAGTAGAGTTTATCTTATCGATGTTCTATCGATCGATGGCAAATTTGAATATTCAAAAAATGTATATTTAACACATTATGTAATTCTACTACATGTACCGTGTGAGTTGGACTAACGGCATCACCAATACTAGTATGATAAATCGTAGTCGGTGACGTGTGAGTTGGACTAACGGCATCACCAATACTAGTATGATAAATCGTAGTCGGTGACATGTGAGTTGGACTAACGGCATCACCAATACTAGTATGATAAATCGTAGTCGGTGACGTGTGAGTTGGACTAACGGCATCACCAATACTAGTATGATAAACCGTAGTCGGTGACGTGTGAGTTGGACTAACGGCATCACCAATACTAGTATGATAAATCGTAGTCGGTGACGTGTGAGTTGGACTAACGGCATCACCAATACTAGTATGATAAATCTGAGTTGGACTAACGGCATCACCAATACTAGTATGATAAATCTGAGTTGGACTAACGGCATCACCAATACTAGTATGATAAATCTGAGTTGGACTAACGGCATCACCAATACTAGTATGATAAATCTGAGTTGGACTAACGGCATCACCAATACTAGTATGATAAATCTGAGTTGGACTAACGGCATCACCAATACTAGTATGATATATTTGAGTTGGACTAACGGCATCACCAATACTAGTATGATAAATCTGAGTTGGACTAACGGCATCACCAATACTAGTATGATAAATCTGAGTTGGACTAACGGCATCACCAATACTAGTATGATAAATCGTAGTCGGTGACGTGTGAGTTGGACTAACGGCATCACCAATACTAGTATGATAAATCGTAGTCTGTGACGTGTGAGTTGGACTAACGGCATCAACAATACTAGTATGATAAATCGTAGTCGGTGACGTGTGAGTTGGACTAACGGCATCACCAATACTAGTATGATAAATCGTAGTCGGTGACGTGTGAGTTGGACTAACGGCATCACCAATACTAGTATGATAAATCGTAGTCGGTGACGTGTGAGTTGGACTAACGGCATCACCAATACTAGTATGATAAATCGTAGTCGGTGAATGAACACGTATACATCTAATGTAGTGCACAGGAATCGTGCATGAAAAACACGCTATTATTCAAATGATTGGAAAGTCTTCTGGTACGAAACATGACTCACGTTTCACAATAACTACCGAATTGCGATAACACTACTAGCGTCGTAGTGAAACTTAATTGATAATCTATACACGAAATGTGGGTTCATAAACCAAGTTCAACCCCGCCACTTGTTATTGCAGTGCCTATGACAAAACCAGGAATGTGCCTATGACAAAACCAGGAATGTGCCTATGCCAAAACCAGGAATGTAAGCGGTGATCAATGTGTTAGGGGTATTGATAATACCTCTGTTTCTCTGATTTTCCGATTGGAATTTAGAACTGTTCTGACCGTGTGTTTCATTTTGCACGAAATACAAGTGAATTACAATGATTTGTAGAATGACTAATGTATTTCATCTACATTTCCTTGAAGCATATTTTGTTATCCAAATCCGAAACTGCAATAAACCATTTCTGTATTCGCAGAAAGTTTTTTTTTTCAGACAGAAAATTGTGAAAAACAATATATAGCTAACAAGTTAACAAGTTAGCAAGTAATAAATTTCAGTGAAACATTATTTTAACATAATATTGTCAAAACATGTTTATCTTAACACAATGGAAAAAAACCTAGGCCAATCTCTACGAAAGTTGTATTAGTATATATCTTAACACATTTCCTTAATTTACTTCCTGCTACATTAGTAGAAAGGATGAAATGTCTAATACATAATGTATCTTAGCAAGTTACCCGAATATACTTCCTCTTTCATTTACAGAACAGTTGACAATGTTTAACAGATTATACAGCGTAACAAGCTATTTTAATTTACTTCCTTCTTCATCAAGTAAAAGGGTGAAATCTATTCTTGTCTATAAGACAATATGGTATTATAGGTAACAGAAGTTAGGTGTTGTTCGGTTATAAGATTATTTCTAAGGATCTTCTCCCTTATTCATAGGTGACCGTAGCCGATCTTGGCTATCTTGTTTTTAGGCACTTAGGTTTGCCAATCTTTCGACTTTGGACGTATCTAATGAGGGTTATTCCAGAAACGCGTCGTCCCCATTAAACTTAATATCTGCATTTTTATTCCAATTATTCAAAGGTAACAATGGTTTATTTAGGTAATTATTCATCATAACATTTTTAATTATTAATAGTTGAAAGTAATGCCATCCCATAATTAAATTATTTACATATTTTAGAATTCTTATTAGCGATGTTTTTCCCCAATATATCATTGCTTAATGATGTAGACGTTATCCCTTCCCTGTCTAATATTAAATTATTTGTTAATATATCTCTTTGTTGTGTGAATTATATGTTTATCATTTCATCCTTTATTCGTTTGTTTTTGTTTTGGTGTTGTTTATTATTGACGTTAGAGAGAAAGCTAACATAACAAGGAAGGTACTTTATTATACAAATGTAGCTAATATATGCCCAACTAAATGTACCAAGAACTCTAATAAAAGTAACCAATTCGCACTTTCTATGATAGTAATAATTAATTTGGGGATCCACAAGGGGTATCTCATGTCACAACAAGAATGTTGTTTGTGGCGTTCGTGTTGCTCAATCCTTGGTTTGTTGTGTAGTTTTTTGTGGATCACTCTCCTTTGTTTTGTCTGTCGTTCTTCTACTTACGACTCTCGATTACCTCTTTGGATTCTTCAAACTTTTCTTCTGTGCCATAGCTTACAGGAGTATATACTATTATTGGCTAATCCTTATTTTGCTATATACAGCGACGAAGGGAATTTAAAGACTATTATAATGTAATAAGCCTTCTGTGGCATTGGGTGTCACTCTCATGTTATACACATAAATCATCAGATATCAATAATGGCGTTTGTAAATTGCTTGGCTTTATTGTGCTTATATGGTGTTGTAGCTTATACAATAGTCAACGAGTAGATTCTATAATACGACAAAGGGTACTTACACACTTAACTGTATAAAAGAAATATAGAGGCTTGGTTTGATTTATGGTGTTTAACGCCACTTTCAACAATATTACAAGTCACTGACAAACATCACATAATGTTGTATCGAGTAAACTTCGCCATGAACGGGGTTAGAACTCGCAAATTTAATGGTGATGGGAACCGATTGCACATGTAGTTGTAAATCCAGCTACCATTACAACCACGACGACCCCTAGCAATAGAGACTTCCTTCCATTAGCGGATGAATGGTTGTACCACTATATAAGTACGTTAAATCGTTCAAATAAAGTTGCTTTGATTACATAAACTAGCCAGATATTAGAACTCGGAAATAGCTATGTCTCAGAAATGTTTTGTATGTCATACGGTGTCGATAAACAATGAAATTTAATCAAATAACGCTGACGAAAATTCAGGTGTTTACAAAGACTTCATTCACAGAACACTGATTGTGCTAGGTGTTTACAAAGACTTCATTCACAGAACACTGATTGTGCTAGGTGTTTACCTAACATTTAATCAGAATGCTGACTGATATTTCTTTAATCAAGGAAAGCTGTTGGAATAAGGTGTTTATTAACAGTTTATTCACAGACCCCTGACTGGATTAGATGTGTGATTGAACCATTTGTCTACCCACAAATTAATCTCAGAACACTGGCTGATTCAGGTGTTTACTTACAATTAAATCTCAGAACAATGGCTTAATAAGGTGTTTACTCATCATTTCACCACAGAACACTGGTTGAATCAGGTGTACATCAACAATTTCATCACAGAACACTGGTTGAATCAGAAGTACATCAACAATTTCATCACAGAATACGAGCTGAATCATGAATTTTGCCACAATTAAAGCCCAAAACACTTACTGTATGTACCAACAATTTCACCACAGAGAACTGACTGAATCAGGGAGTTTTCCACAATTAAAGCCCAAAACACTTACTGTATGTACCAACAATTTCACCACAAAGCACTGACTGAATCAGGGAGTTTTCCACAATTCAAACACAGAACACTTACTGTATGTACCAGCAATTTCACCACAGAGAACTGACTGAATTAGGGAGTTTTTCACAATTAAAGCATAGAACACTTGCTGTATGTACCAACAATTTCACCACAGAGCACTGACTGAATCAGGGAGTTTTCCACAATTAAAGCACAGAACACTTACTGTATGTACCAACAATTTCACCACAGAGCACTGACTGAATCAGGGAGTTTTCCACAATTAAAGCATAGAACACTTACTGAATGTACCAACAATTTCACCACAGAGCACTGACTGAATCAGGGAGTTTTCCACAATTAAAGCACAGAACACTTACTGAATGTACCAACAATTTCTCCACAGAGCACTGACTGAATCAGGGATATTTCCACAATTAAAGCATAGAATACTTACTGAAGGCACCAACAATATCATCACAGAGCACTGTTTCTGAATCAAGTGTGCACTAAACATTTTAATCACAGAAAACTGTCTGAATGAGGTGTTTACCATCAATTATTCCTTATATATAATAAATGATTTGTGCTCACCAGGAAATAGTTCAGTTGATTACAAATGTCAAAGATGCAATTTGAGTCATCCACAAGGGACTCGATGTGCTGGTAAAACCTTCTTATTAATTAGGCAATATATCAGAAATTTATACAGAATGTGTTTCGACATTGGTTTTTGGATTTTTGAAATAATACTTAAAGAATATTTCGTCTGAACATTCTAGCTTACAATCGCATTAAGAGATAAAATTTGATTTAAGCTGCCATGGTATACTCTAATTAATATAAGTGTCTTCCCTGTTTGCAAAAGAACCAAATGGGTCGGGAATTCAATTTAAGGACAAATCGCATAACAATGTGCATTTAGCGTAATAAGCTGATCCTAACAGTTTTAGATGGTAAGCTACAAAGAATGTGATTATAATAAGGGGTGGTGCTAACGTACTATTTAAATATCATAGCTAAATATTTCCTGTATAATCTGACTAGATACCTGATATGTTAATATATCCTATATATGTTAATAAACTTTACGACAAAAGAGATGATTTCAATTTTCCCATTGTGAACTTTCCATTTATATGTAGCAGCATTCCAGCAGCACATGCATATAAAGTATATTTCTCTCAGTTGATACGATATTCCAGACATTTTTGTTCCTATCAGGATTTCCTTGATCAAGGGTTGCTGCTAACAAGGAAGCAGCTACTGATACAAGGGTTTCTATTGGTTAAGTTAAAGTCATCACTTCGAACGTTTTACGGTCGCCACCATGACTTGGTTGACCGTTATCTGTGTCACAAATGACCACGGATATGTAAACACACCCTGGTCCTTTCCTCATTCATTATTTATCACTGTTCATCATCATTGTTTATAGCTAGATTCATACGACAGGTGCCACAAATAGACCAGGTCCTGCTTACCCTTTTGGAGCACCTGAGTTCACCCCGGTATTTAGTGGGTGCATGTTACTCGATCTTTAGCGTAATAAGCTGGCTCTAACAGCTTTAGATGTTAAGCTACAAAGAATGTGGAATTTCCAAACAGTAAGGGGTGGTGTTTTTGTATGTTTTGTAGATCGTTTTTGTCCGTTTTTCCTTTTTTTCTTTTGGTCATTGTGTTGTTTGTCCTATTTCGATATACGGATTCTAATTAACCCTTTGGTATCTTCAAATTCTTCCTGCAATGTAGATTCCAATTTGAACGACTAGATACCTCATATGTTAATGTATCCTGTAATGTAGATTCCAATTTGAACGACTAGATACCTCATATGTTAATGTATCCTGCAATGTAGATTCCAATTTGAACGACTAGATACCTCATATGTTAATCTATCCTGTAATGTAGATTCCTATTTGAACGACTAGATACCTCATATGTTAATGTATCCTGTAATGTAGATTCCTATTTGAACGACAACGATATCATCAAGTAGAATACGCAATGTAGCAAACATTTAATTCGGAATAGATACAATTACGTGTTTATCGAACAAGCAAGGTAGATCACATTTCGTACAGAACATTTGATAAGTCATTTCTAACTAATACATTAGCATTATTAGTAAATTAGAGGGTTTATACTCATGTAAATGTACTTTATCAAGAAAGCTGCCAATATACAAATCTAACACTAACCTTGGCAAAATCATTGAAGAATCAAATTCGTAAAGGCTATCATTTAGTAACAATAGTTGACTTTCTGAGACGGGTTTTCTTTGTCAAAATTATATCCAATTTGCTGGTAGATTCAATACAACATGTAGGTCCAGCTGCCAATTAAATCAGTACAATTATGTCTTTCCATATCATAATACTATGCCATAGTCAACACCTAATTTTTTCTGATATTCTACGAAGACACTTAATGTCTCAAGAGACAGTGGTGACTAATTGATATTAAATCTATTAAAAGTATCATTTCTTCTAAGAGTATTTAACAAATAGATTCTACCTTCTATAGATTGGAGTGAATTAACTACGAACATTCATTGACCATGTCATTGTACTGTCCATGTTAATTTTGACGTTCATTTTGTAATAGTAAGTGATATGTTTGAATGGAAGCAAATCCGAGCTGGTTTCTTTTATTGCATGTTTAAACCAATCGTAACTACTCGGCCATTTTCGCTACCCTGCAAATAACCTCGTATGCATTAGGCGTATAAATCGTACTACTTTTCACATGTCAGTTACATGAAAGTTTGATAAAGTTATATTTTAAACAATTTTCTATATTTCAATTATTTTCATGGATAAAAGTTAAAGTTTTATTAGTTTTACATGATTAAAGATTTTACTTAGTAAGTCTTCCATATTGGATTTTCGTGGACTATATTTTTGTACGGCTTATATATAATTAACTTCCGGCAAACAATTTAAGAATAATTTCTCCTATCTGCCTACGAGGTTATTTGCAGGGTAGCGAGAATGGCCGAGTAGTTACGATTGATGTTTAAACAACAACGTTATTTAGTGCGCATGCCTCGTTTCTGAATATAACCTTCATCAGGTACAGTCAAAGTAAAAAGATTGAAAAGTTAAATACCGGTAATTTAAAAGTCCAGTGAAACCTCTCTAAACAGAACCCTGAATATAGCGAACTCCTATATAAACCGAACTTCAAATATATTACTAATTTATGTAACCTTTGGTAATTTAACCCGTATAAGCTGAATACCTGCCTATTCCGAACACAAAAAGTTGGTCCCAATAAGGTTCGGTTTAGACACATTCACTGTATTTGGGAGATTATATATGTATTGCCGTTGGGGATCAATGATCGAGATATGGGTTTGAATCTTACTAATCGGATTAACCCGTTACATTTTTCGGCATATCCCAACACGACGGATGAAACTAGTAGAGCAGGAACTGCGTACCATTCCGGAGCACCTGAGTACATCCCGGCTTTTAGTGGGGTTCGTGTTACTGGATCTTTAGTTTTATGTGTATGTTTTGTAGATCGTTGTTTATCCTTTTTCTTTTGGCCATTGTGTTGTCTGTCCTTCTGCGATTTTGATTACCCCTTTGGTATCTTCAAACTCTTCTATGGATTTATATTGGTATATGTTGTGGTCTTTTTGTCTTCATTGATTTGAGGTCAGAGGTATTTTTTCTGTTTTGTTGATATTGGTTGAATCGTTGCAAATTGTTTAAACGTTCTTTTCATAATAAATTATTTGAATTATTCATCATGCATAAATGTACGTTTTATGCCTCAATGCAGTAACTAGAAACATGAAATAATTTCCCTTTTAAAACATTTTAAAACGATTGCTGTAAAAACCCCATATAAAAACTTGTAAGATGTCGGTCCAATATTAGTTTATCTGCTAATTTCTGATGGTCCAATATTAATTCCTCGTTTTACTATCGCCGTGAATTACGGTTGTGACTATTTAAAATATCATAGCATTTTAATCGTCTGTTTAATGTTAAATATTTTCCTGATTAAATTTGCAGGATTACGGATGATTCCTTCTCCGAACTTTCAAAATAAAGCTATTAACTGCGGTACTCCATTCCGGAAATGAGTAGAACACTTCTATGTCGTAAGGATTACACAGAATGAGATATATTTGTAGTAAAATACTGCTGATGTTTTAATGGTATCAAGTTTTATGAGGAAATTATAGCCATTTTCCATTTAAGTCTGGCTAACTACAAGATTTGTATTACATCACTGGAGATTTTTTAATAAAGAGAAATAATTCATAATCCCAATTGATTTCATTTTGTTCTCAATTTACCTCCTGCCCCTTTTGAAGCAATAATTCTATATTGGAAAAAGGGAACAGCCAATTTGTTTATTTTCTGAGAGAGCTTGGTATTTTTTTATGGGGAAAGTCATCTCTCATTTTGCCAAAAACAAAATACAAGTTTGGTTTCTAAATCATCTAAATAAAACAATATTTTGTCCATGATTTCAATACATTGAGTAGCTCAAATATAGAAAATATTTAACAAATCAAAATGCTTCCCGAAAAAAATTAATCTTGCCTTTTCATGAAAACTGTTTGACAACGATTTCTTGTGAACAATATATTGTGTCGAGATATCAAATCCAAACTCCCATGGATGGGAAAATGGTTGTTCCTTAACAAAATAATTTTACACTTTCAACTTGAAAACATCTTGTACATTCTAAACTGCTCTCCCATTTCTGATATGCTCTTTAAAAACCGCGACATACCAGAAAAGAGGGAGCAATTAAAGAAATAAATCGTTAAAATCTCAATTAAATATTGATTATTTTGTTATTTTTAGAGTCCATTGAATATCAATAGAAAAATGCAATGGGGAATCGAAGTCATCAAGTCCATTATAAATCGTACGAACATGCCTCATTCTCATTACTTTTATATAAGACTAAGAACGAGACAGAGTTATATAACAGATAATGTTTCAAGCTTTAGTTATCTTAGATACCTTGTGGAAAAGCGGTAACTGACATCAGGATTATTGGGCAATATTTTGAAATGATAAAACTCTTCAAGGTCTCGTGTCTTTGAGAAATCTTTGCAAAAAGTATCTGCTAAGAAAGAGAAGAAAGAGAGGTGTACAGTTGTATCCTATTGACATCCCAATAGTATATTAAACAATGTCATCACCAATCTGGGTAATTATATATTCGATCAACAAAAAGTCAAGCATGCGACAAAATCATTTTCATTGAAGTTAGTGTGATAATATGGGTATATATATATATATATATATTAACAAAATAAAGTTTCTCTCAACACACAACCAAATAATTATTATTTTCAGATTTATACTGTTTTCTATTATTTCATACCCAATTTTTCAAGCTGTCCAAATTGTCAGCAAAATCTACAACAACATTAAAATTATTTCAAACACCAAATTAAAACACATGACGGATTCAGAAGTTCGTATCGTTTTAACTTTCAGTCTGCATCGCTGTTTTATTTAGATAGATAGTTTTTATGTTTCCGTGATCATATCATGCTTCCAGACAAAAACGGTTAGGGTATGATAGATAGGGTATGGTATTTGACGCCACTTTCAACAATATTTCAGTTATATCGTGGCGGTCAGTTTTATTGTTGGAGGAAACCGGAGTACCCATAGACAACCACCGACCTACCATAAGTCACTGACAAACTTGATCACATAATGTTGTATCTAGTACACCTCGCGACGATAACATGATACTGTCATCTTCAATGGTCACAATTATAAATGTAAATAACTAAGACGACAAAAAATATCTCCAAAGAATTTTTGTTTTGACAATTATACAATGTTACCAAAGAAAAAGATGGTACTCTCATCTTCAAATATTTACAAAATATAAATATAAATGTTAATATAGAAGATTACAAACAAATACATCCAAAGAAATTATGTTTAGGAATGTTATCCCCCCAAAACAGGATATTGTCGTCTTCAAATGTGACAAAAAATATTTAAGAGAAAAATTTAAAAACTGTTACCGTATGACTTTTATCAGTGATATATGAATTTTCCCGCGGTTCGGTAGTAATAGCGGGAAAATGTATAAACCGTGAATGTGACCAATCGGTTGGACCCGATAGAGGTATTTAAAATAGTTTGTACAGGTAGAGTCATTTCTAGCCGCCGTTCCATGGTGTACATGTCAAAGTTCATTTTACTTTATGGGTTATTGGAGTTATTCGGTATTTGTTTGTTTTCTAAAGAACATTTTAATTCTTAATTGTATAGATAGAAATTTTTTGTTATTATTTTTGTAAGGAAAGCTCCACATATTCAAAATCAACGCAAGTTCTCGCGTTGTCCCTAGCAGACGGTCTGTCGAAAGGTATTTTTGCTTGAGAACACAGGTTTCCAGAGCTTTTTCCATATAAAATGGTTTATCTCTGTTTTTGCCTGAGCGTGCCTTGGCCGTTGGTACGGGGAAGAGCTTTCTTGGTGGATATTGAAAAACATGAGTTTTGCAATATGATAGAATATTATATATCTAATAAATCCGCCGTCCATCGTACTCGGCGGGCTAGTCGGCAAAATGATTTTTGTTGTTAATCTTATTTCATACCAGTGTATGGGCGATGAAGGCATCAGTTGCGATCTGTCGATCTGTTATATTGTGTATAAAAGCAATAAAGGCATCGCTGGCGTAACGTCACTTATAGGAGTTAAAGTGAATACGTTATGTTTTAAACTATATTATGTGATGAAAATGTCTTATATTTAATGTTCGTGTATGATTTATGCTCATTTTAATTGTTGTTTATTTATGATTATTAGACGTACACATTGGTACCCCGCTGTAAAGGGGTAGTTTCTTAATAAAAATATATATATAACAGTAGTAGAACACTTAATACCGATAAATAGTGTTAGTAGCAATTAACGGGTGGTTTACTTCATGTATAGGAAAAGTCAAGAAATGGAATCTGCATGAATTCTTAATAGCTGTTGACATAAATAGCGGTCGTATAAATAAATAATAAATTAAAAAAAATATGTCAAAACATTTCCCATAAAATCATGCAGTACACATTTCAATATTATGTGACCTGGATATGAAATATAATATAATTCACTTACCTGTGCATTGTCTACATCAATGGTCCGATTAATAATATAAATAATTAATTAAGCTTAAATGATGATAGATAATTGATTAACCTGGCCGTTTTTTTTTTACAGATACAAATCCTTCACTAGCTTCTTCTAACACGTACCAAATAATTGTTACACTAGATGGCGAAATAAAAAGTAATCAATTGGCGCTACTTGTTGAACATCGCCTTATTGATAACACATTTGACGACAAGCACATCAAAAGAAATGTCGGCTACCATGAATTACAGCCTTGAACGATTGTGAACATGTTGGACATATGACCGAGTATTAATCACGTCGCTCTGTTGACAGACAATGTTCTCTGATAATTTCTACGTATGTTTAATATCTTCCATTAGTAGTACGGATTGCGGTCGTATGGTTGGTTATCGATTCTATCACCATAATTAATTGTTAGATCTGGATTAGAATATTGTACAAATTAGATCATTTGCCTTATACAATGTTTAGATGTATTTCATAACATTAAAACGATTACACTTTTCAATAATTTTGATTATGTCTTTATTGTTTATTGTTCTTGATTTCAATTAAATAAAAAGGTTGCTTAAAATATAAACTAAACCAATTAATTAAGTGGATAGATTGTGATAAGAAGAACTGGATGTATGAATTACATAAACAAAATATAATTTGCATACATGTAACTAAAATGCTGCTACAAGCTGACCGGAAGTCAACCTGGTGACAAGGAGAGAGGGAATCATGGGACTATTGACTACTGGTAATAAAAATGTAGATATCAATTTTAGTGAGCACGACGCGTTTTTGGAATAACCTTCATCAGGTACGATCAAAATCGAAAGATTGGAAAACCAAATGATTTCAGAGGGCATAAAAAAGAGCATAGCCAAAATCGGCTAAGATCTCCTATTTCTTAGGGAGGAGAACCTTAGTTTTGATAAAAATTACATATTTAGTAACTATATATTTCAATAATAAATATATCTAATAAACCATGTCAGTTCCAAGACACTGACTACTGGGCGGATGATACCCCCGGGGACTAATAGTAAAACTGAACATGAGGTATTCGATAATACCTTCAAAAATTGAAAATATTAATTGCGCTATTTCTACCCGGTTTATTTTTCAATTTGAGGTAAATGTTTGGTAAATTAAGCACGTATTGTGACACAATATTATTGTTTGCGCTACCTCAAATTAAACACAAAAATCTACTATGCAACAAAATAATGGATATTTGGGAACGTATTGAGAATGGTGATGGTCCTTGACAATTTTTGTTTTGTTTTGTTTTTGTTATTGTACAAAAACGTTCAATGAAATAACTAATTCGAAACATCACACTAAAATTACAGCATTCGAATACAAAACGATGTTAGGTTCGTCTTTAATGAGTTGTTTGTAGGAGGGCTCGTATCTTATTTACCTTATTTTTGTTTGTTTTCATATAGTGGTGTCCAGCACATATTGCGTTGTCTTATTGTTTTGTTTGTCTTCGTCTTGTTGTCAGTTTCTCTGGATTGTCCCTTTTTGATTGCCCCTTCGGTATTCCTCTTTTTGATTGCCCCTTTGGTATTCCTCGTTTTGATTGCCCCTTCGGTATTCTCTAACGTTTATTTATTAATGATTTATCAATCGATTTGTAGTCATGATAATAGTGGCTTAGAACAATGTGAGTATTGACTACATATTTACAGCTGTTGACAGCCTTTGACTAATTTTTGGCAATGGATAATACACAGCTATATATATCTAATTGTAGATCAATGGTCGTTGTGAGATTGAATAAAAGACTTACTATGTAATACGTGTTCTGTCATTTATGTTCAGGAAGAGAATAGGGAGACGAATATCATTATATTTTTGAATGTTCAAAATTTACTAATGAAAGAAAACTTTATATTGATTCTATTTATAGAAATAGATACATGTATATTGTCACTAAATGCCAATTAACTCTACATATATTTTAATTAAACTCTTAAAATTTATCGGAATAACAAAAAAGAGGTACAAAATATAGAATCCACATGTATTTATTTCTTGTGTATATTGCTTTTACGCGTAAATCGTAGCGGGCATCATAACACGGAACTAAAAACGCGAAGACATGTAATTTGACTACAAGAACAACACGAACACCACAAGACATGGGATTGGATCAGGTGCTTCGGAAGGATAAGCAGTTCCTGCTCCATTAGTGGCACCCGTCGTGTTACTCTTGCTACAAACCCTGTGATAAATCATGAATGAGGAGTCGACCAGATTGTGATTACGACAAACAGAACATACCCGTGGTCATTTGTGACACAGATATTCCGTAACGGTTAACCAAGTCATTGTATTCCGTAACGGTTAACCAAGTCCTTGTATTCCGTAACGGTTAACCAAGTCAACTTTTGAAGTGCTGGTTTCAAACTAAGAAACTTTGGGTAGCTTCCTTGTTAGCAGCAATGTCTTATTTAAGTTAACATTTCCTGTCTTAAGACTCTTAGTACAGAGTGAGTATTGTTGTTTATGGCCGATTCAGCAATTTTTCAGCTATATCATAGCAAAAACAAGTTCAATGAGATGATGATGATGTCCGCTTTGTACTAGACCAACACGCTGAGTTGGATTTTTATAGTGCTAGCTCACTGAAACAACAGCCCGCGAGTAGACATTTCGCTCCACTCGGACACATTATCCTGATTCCGAGCCAACCAGTCTTTGCTCTTTCTCCTTAATGCCGCGTGCTTAGCGGAGAAGCAACAAATACTAATTTTATAGTATTTGGTTTGACCCAACCGGAGCTCGAACCCACGATCTACCGCACTTTAGGCACGGTGAGCACGCTAACCATTTCGTCACCGATCCGGTAATTTAGTACAGAAATATTATCACTTTTATAATATGCATGATTGACAAGAGCAAAGTTTTTTTCATCTTCATATTTGATTAGTAAATAATTATGATTATTATCTATACTATATTAATCTAAGCTACAACTATCACACACACATTTTTTAATCAAGTATTACATAGGACCGAGGTCAGCCACTTTGTTTTTTGTTGACAGCACTGTGTTTTGACGGGAAAAAAGAGCACGACCTTGACATCGTTGAAATTACAGATTTCAAAAGCTAGGAACAGTTTGAAGATACCAAAGGGGTAATCAGAATCCATAAATCGAAAGACAGACAACACAATGGCCAAAAGAAAAAATACCGATCTCGCTAAGACTACATACCTATCCGTCCTGACTGGATGACTTTGGGTTTTACTTATCATTTGCTGTTTATATATGAAATTTAAAAAAAAATACTAAAAAATGCCTTTATTATTTGTCTTTAAGATATGAACAACAAGAATTCCAACATCCCAAGGAAGAAGATATACCAGAAAATGTGGGTGTCTGAATCATGATTTATTCTGTATTAATGAGTCTAGTTATTCACTTCAAGCTCAGAGCATCAGTAGACTTGCGTCATATATATCTCTGTTATCTGATGTCTTATTACCAGACAAATTAAATGCATATTTGCTATGACTGCATAAAACATGCCTAGGAACATTTTGTACGTTCAGTGACTTTAGAAAGCAGTTAGTTTGTTTGTTTTATGGTGATTTTGGATCGTAAAAAATGATACCATACACAGAAAGTAAATTATCAAACGTAAAAAGTGTACAAGTAAATATATAAAATAGCTATTTAAAAACATTTAAAGAACAATAAATATTTCGCATAACAGATGTGCTTTTTCAGTATAAAGATGTCAAGATCAATTTGACATTTTGTAAAATATTTTTCACATTCAATTTCTATTGTAATCGTACTTTTTGTCGTAATTTTGTTGTTGTTGAACATGTTGCCGTGTAACGGTCCAACAACGACCACTCCTAACACAGGAGCTGTTGCTTGTTGTCACAATGTGTACCGAGAATGTGGCACTCTTCATAATGGACGAACTTAAAACTGCGTTATATCTTGATGAACGAAATAAAATATTATAGCTGAAGATAAAAGAAATTAAAGCACTGACTGACAAAATAAGGTAGAGCAATACAAAAATGAATAACATACATGATAAAACCATATTCGTATTTATAAGAGGGATTAGTGTTTCCCCACAATAAGGTTACATTTTCTCATTTATTTCCAATGGAGACAAAATCATTTCACGACACATCCTTGCAAATTTAACCCAACAGTATTAGAATTGGATTTTTGAGTTGACAAATTTGTTGTTCTCCCTTCTATTTGAGTTCACTCAATTGATACACTGCAGCACCAATCGCTTAGACTTATGTCCAGCATCCTAGACTGCTCGGCCACATCCGCTATAATATAAAATTGGGACGGTCGTGGTCGTGATCGTTTGGTAGTTGGATTTATAACTACCTATGCAATTAGTGCCTATCACCACTAATGTTGTGAGTTCGAATCCCGCTCCTGAAGGCGAGGTGTACAACACTATGTGATAAAGTTTGTCAGTAAGTAAGTAAGTAAGTAATGACTTTATTTCAAGAGGGTAACACAAGTACAGTAAGCAACTATAAGTCACTTCCGAAAGGTCGATATTTTTCACCGGTCACTCCGGTTTCCTCCACCAATAAAACTGACCTCTACAATTTTACAGAAATATTGTGGAAAGTGGCGTTAAGCACCATAACCCTAACCCTAAATATATAATTATGATAGTTCATTTCTGCTCGCTGAAAGTCCACATGTTTGCATTTAAGATAAACTGTTTGTACTCCGAATTTATGGCGCTATATAGATTGAGATGTGATTTATATTGTAATAAAATAATGACATTTTTACACCAGGCCATATGGCACCTATTTTAATGACTGCTGCACTTCTTCTTTTATCTATTTCCGTCTGAAATCTTTCTATTTACATTTAACGGAAAATTTGGTTTGAGAAACTACTGTTCAACGTAAAATATCAGTAAAAGTTAAAATATTAGCGAGCATCGCAAGATGCGAGCTAAACAGCAACATGTGTGTAAGGAGATGAATCAATATACATGTATGATCAATACCAACCGGAAATGGATTCTAAGTTTCGGCATAGAATGGACATACGGAGTGAGGTACAAGTGGAAATAGCCTTTTAATTTGAATAAAAAGTAACTATCCAGTTTAAAAATAACAAACAAAAAAATTAGAAAGGAAACCGTACAGCTTCTTTACATAAAACGATTAATTTATTTAAAAAATGGACAATCGTAGTTTCAGAAAATGATATATCTGATAACCGCAAAGTACAACACAGAGCAACAACGGACTTATAACACTTTCCCGGCGGGAAGTAGGTGCGATGCTCGCCTGTATCAGTTAAAAGTGGTCGAAATGTAGTGTTTTACGTTAATAACACAAACATATGTTTTGAGGCGAAAGTACAGTTGCAATCCGTTATTTATAAATGTGTATTTGGAATAGCATATCATTATCTTTATTATTATTGTCATGTCTTGTCCTGTCCTGTGTTGTAAATGTTATAACATTTCTGAGATATACTTGTGCCACAACCCAGCTGCTGTTTCTTGAGCAATGGAATATCAATATATCTCATTCATTTAAAGTTAAAAATTTAATCAAGTAGATATGAATCATGATATATATATGTAATTAGAGCGGAATTGATGAGAAATTAATGAGTAACAAGAGCAAAATAATAATCCCTATTTTATGCGTGACAATGAATTTAGCTTTAGTACTTTATGGCAATGTAATTTAAAAAAAATATTTATAGTTTTAATTGATCATTAAGTAGATAATACAAAAAGATTTTATGCACATTTACGTTCTTTTAAATACAAACAGTACATCATATAGAAAATGCATGATCAATTTTTCACCTATTATTCTGAAATACTATACAATTTATTTTCATTCATGATATCAAAAACCATCACATTCGTTCAGGTAATGAATATAATATTAACTTTAAGGATTGTCAATAAATGATAAATTCTTCTATTTGTCTTCGCCAGACAAAATGCTGTCTATCCCAATATTATTCAATCTCTAAGTATACAATACTAAACTATTTTTATCTTATATCATATTGATACAGTAATGACAACGACGACATTAATAGTTAAAAACCATCCAAAATGCGAATAGTTAATACCAGAGTTCCCACAAAAAGCTGGTCGTAATATTGGCATACTCTTTAAACGAAGTTCATTGCTGTAGACTAATTTACAAGATTAATGAACCTAGCGAAAACAAGGTTAAAATAGGACAAACCTCTAACTAGACAATCTGAACATATCTGCTGCCATCAGTCGTCTTATTTGTTGACTAAGAAAAGTTTGAGGACATCAAAGGGGTAATCCAGAATCCGTAAATCAAAGAATAACATACAATACAATGATCAAAAGAAAGGCAACACAGAAAACTAAAGACTGAGCAACACGAACTCCACTAAAAATCGGGATACATCTGATGGTTCTGGAACGGTAAGCATGTGACATCCGTCGTGTAACTCATGTTAAAAATCCGGTGGACAGAACGAGGGGGGTTGTGACAACAAACGGAACATACCCGTGGTAATCTGTGATACATATATTCCGTATATATACAAATTAAGAGCTGTACCTTCCTGAAACAAGTTATTCGTATGTACGTTCGCCATTTCTTATGAAACAAAGTTGAACGAATTCTTCCAATATATCTTTTAGCTTAGAGAAAGGAAAATTGTAAGAACCATTAACAGTTTTCAAGAGATGACATTTTATTTAGATGACTCATTTCAAGTCATGGCCATTGCGGTTTTCCAGTTTCTCGGTTGTTGACTGATTTTGTCTGTTTATTGATTTATGAGTTTTGACTTTCCCTTTGGAAGATTGCTCTGTGTTCGGTAATTTTGTTATTACCCTTATTTCCCAAACAAGTGATTTATTTAGTAAAATTCTGATAAATCTAAACACTCTTCAAGATTAGAAAGTTATTTAGCAACGCTATTCGACTGTTGACAATTTAAAGTGAAATCGTTTTAAAATAAAACTAATTTAATCTCGTCACTTTTTATTGAAGTGCCTGTACCAAGCCAGGAAAGTGAGCGGTTATGTATATGTGTGTTAGGGGTATAGATTTTGCCTCTTTCTACGAAGTGTTCTGACAGTGTGGTATATATATATATTTTTTATTTCAATATAGCGATTTACAATATTTTATAGTTCAACTTGAAATTTTCAATATACATTTGTAATGATGCATATACCTACTTTATTTTCAAAATTCACAAGGGATTGTACCATCCCATGCAGAAATTCAGCTACATAGATTATGAACAGGAAAGCAACAAATGAACTAAATAATACATGTAACTTAATTTGCCAAGTTTCAATAATTTAAGTTCGAAAACATGACAGAAAGTTGTGTTTCAGAACAAAACAATTTGCTTAATTGGTGTTATGTCACCAATCTTTTATTTGATCAATGCATTCACAGAATATATTTTTATGAAAAGAAAGTAGACATAGTGATGGTCGTCAAACACACATGCCCATATCCATCGAATACACTATTTATAATCAGTGGGTGTTGTGACAGTCTTAATCAAGGTTTTAATATATAAATATTTGATATATAGAAATGACACAACATGAATGATTAACTACGTGATAACAGTTGTATCTATGTAGGCAATACATCAACAATGTGATAACTGAAAAATAGAAAATATATACATTCTCAAAGGTATTATGTAATGGTGTTGTGGTCTCATCACTTCCTCTTGAATGTACATTTTTAAAATAAATGTACGTGTCGTAAAAAAAGATAGAAGGCGTATGGGAAATATACAGATACGTGTTCCTATAAGATAATGTTATTAATGTTTCACTTCAAAAGCTTAAATTGCACTTTAAAATGTAATTATTATTAAACAAATTGAAACTAAGGTTTTTCCTCCTTCAACCATAGGTTATGTTAGCCTATTTTAGTTTATCCTTTTTATACTCCTTTTTACTGTTCAAAAAGAAAACTAAAATTCCCCTTTCTCCGCCATAGGCCCAACGTAGCGGATTGTGGCTATCTGTTTTGGGCCCTTTGGTGTTATTGCTCCGAAATATTTTTTTTAAAATTTATTCGGCTTTCCAGTCTTTTGACATTGAGCGTATCTGATGAAGGTTATTCCAGAAATGCTCGCTAAATTAGATATCTATGTTGTTGTTATTACAAAGAACCATTAAAAAATTTAAAGCATACACATTATCTAAGAATCCATTCAATTTCTTTCAAACTGGCATTTTGTAATTATTTATTTTTATAATATTTCGACTTGAGCAATGATGAAGGTTATTGCAGAAGCTCATCATGCGCACTAAAATAGATATCTACCTTTTTTTGTTTTATTAAGCTGTTAAGATAGAAACACTAACTGTGATACCACACGAGATGTAGATATAAAGTCTTGGAACTATTTTCATGACATCACCTAGAATCAATATCTTACAGAGTTATCGGTCGTTACTCTCACTGAATGACTCAAATAATTAAAATTTTCGTCCAAGAATTTCACAATGCAAAAACGGAATTGATCGGAATAGTTATGAATGTAGCATTTTTCGTATGATATTTACACACCACTTAGAAAATCACAACTTTTAATCGGAAACTGTTACGAAATAATCCATGAAAACAATCTGAAATCATTGTAATCCTTGATACTAAGTGTCAGATAAATATATAACTGTTTGAAATAAGAGTTTCGGAGACACCATTTCTTAAGGAGTTATTCGCTTTGATAAATTTAGTTTTAGTTTACAGGAATCTCGTTACTCGTTGCTATAGATGCTCTTAGTCGTATCCGGTTAGACTCGCACTAATACAAATATTTGTACAAAAACAAGATTGCATATTAAATTTTTTTTTTATAAAGGCATAACATTATTTTGAATAAATGTTAAACAATAATATCCACAAACTTTACTATCAGAGTTAGAAAAAAAACAATGGGATAATCAAGAATGGACAATCCAGAGACACTGGAAAACATTGGGCACACAAGAGACAGAAAACTAAAAAGATGAGCAACAGGGACCCACCATGTTTGTCTCACCTATGCGTACAAAAATGTATGCTCATGGCTGGCATGTACAAATATATAATGAATGATTTGGTGAGAACATGAACTGTAATTATTATAAAAGCAACCAGTTGAAAATAATGATATTGAATTAAATTTTAACGCATCAGAAATCTCCCATTTCATTTTCGTGAAAGCTTCACGTTAACTGTAGGAAGATGAATCTTTTTCAATTTCACTTCCATAAATTAATGTCTACCTGACTTTCCGCCACGGCTTTACTCTCATTAGTTTTGTAGGGGGTTCATGCTTTATTTATGTTATTTGTATTTATTTCTGTACTGTTGTCCAACGCGATTTCATAGCGCATGATGTTCGTATCGTTCAACAGTAACACGCCGGACGCCACCAGGAAGTGCATACTCTCCCGAAGCACCCGAGTTCATCCCTGTGTTTATGGGGTCCGCATTCGTCAATGTTTAGTTTTCTGTGTAGTGTTTTGTAGATCATATTTTTATCTTTTTCTTTTGTCCATTATATTGTCTGTTTTTTTTTTGTTTTTTTTTTGATTTATGGCTTCTGATGAACCCTCTGGTACCTCGTTAAATATGTCATCGTATTATATAGAATGATGTGCGAGTCTCCGGTGTAGTGATCGTATGTTTTTTACATTTGCATCAATCAGTGTGTATTATTGCTGTCAAATCGACGAGGTCCGATGAAGACTCTGACGAGATGTCGTCGATATAGCATTATGTAATACAGTTTAGTACATACATGAGCGTAATATATATGGATATCGTCCGCTGCTTCGGTTGCATCCACAAATCAAACTATGTTACAATATAACTGACAAATTATTGCAAATGCCATTATACAGCCAACCCATAATCTCTGATCAGATAACGTGGCCTTTGTGAAACACAAATCTAATTATTACCATAAATATGACAAATATGGGTTTATTTTAGTTTATTTTAGATACTACGCTCTCATGCAGAGTGCAACTCTTTTATATATGTGCTAAAAGTGCTGTATAATTAAAATATTCTCTGATTTCAGAAATTGATTTTTTATTACCGATCTGACTATGAAAACTTGATATTATCATTCTATCTAAGTGTCCCTTATTAAGACACACAACAGAAAGCAATGATTGCCGGACATTTCTGTCTAATAAAGTATAAAAACTGTCGTTAGATTTAGCTGGTTGTATGAAACAGCCTCGTTTCAGAATTTCAATATTATGTCGATTAATCAGAGAATGATAAGTAGGAAAACAGCGAATATGGTATCTTGTTCATTCTGTACTTTTCTAGAAAATTTCTTCCTTGTTAATAACTAATTTTTTCCCCATTCTTTTGTTTAGTTACTAGTAGATAAGTACAGAGAGGTTGATAGTACTGTGGTAAAGATGTCATTGGTATATTGATACAATAATAACAAACACAACGATAAAACAAATGTTTGTTTGTTTGATGGTGTTTAACGCCACCTTCAACAATATTTCAGTTATATCGTGGCGGCAGTTTTATTGGTGGAGGAAACCGGAGGACTCGGAGAAAACCACTGACCTGTCGCAAGTCACTGACAAACTTTATCACATAATGTTGCACACCTCGTCCTGATCGAGATTTTAACTAACAACATCAGTAGTGATAGGCAGTAACTATACGATCATGGCTACGACGGACCCCTAAAACAAATGAACAGAGACACTGTCAACAAAAATTTAAAAAAAACACACAAAAATACCAACAACAAAAAAGAAAACAAGCAAAATGTCAAATTTCCGAACAAGATTTACCTTGCAGGCTGTCCAGCGGCCCTAAAATTCCTAAAAAATCCTAATTTTTTTTAATTTTTGCTCAAATTCCTTAAAAAATTTTGAATCAAGGGGAAATCCTAAAAAGCCCTAATTTTTCATGTCAATTCCTATTTTTTTTATATTTCTACTCTAGCAATTTTGAAAATGCATTCATACAAAATGTGTCTTAATGTAGTTTGCAGTTCTTATTCAGATTATGCAGTGAAAGGCAGTTGACCAGTGGATCCATGTGTCAAGCTTGTTTATTGGTTGTGACTTTGTGACAAAGATGTGACTATTAAGGTATATAAATAGCAATACTTTTAAGCAATATTTCCCAATGAAAATTATCTGAGGGATAAGTTCATGCTCCTTCACTGAAAGTGTAGCATGCAGTACACATATTTAGATATATAAAGAGAAGTATTTCCTTTTTACTTTTAAGGAGCTATAGTAAAGCCATATATGAGATGGTGTATTACAGCAACTTATGAAGTAAATAGGCTACACTTCTTTTATATGTGCTTTTGTATTTATTGCAGTCAAACATGTGTATAAAAGATCAGCCTTTGGAGTGGAGAAAACTGACTTTCATAAAGAGGTGGCATTTTGATTGAGGTTCAAATTACATATGAATTACTACAATGGGTTTGACTGCATTTCATACTATATTTTCAGAAGAACATATAAATCACAGCTGTTAACATGCCTCACGGAAAAACTAAGTTCAGTAATGGATGGTTGAGGAAAGAAGATACACAAGGATTTCTTGTCGGACAGTGGTGCAAAGCAGACGAGTGTAACACACAAGGCTTCTGTACTTTATGTAAAAAGTCATTTAGCGTGGACAACTCTGGATTTAAGCAGGTTTTGGCCCATTATGGAGGATCGAAGCATCAGACATTAGCAAGAGCAAGGTTTTCATCCACTCAGTGTCATTTTAAAGTTTCTGAAACAGCCACTGCTTCCTGCAACACTGTAGAGGTATCCCTTGGTCCATCCACATCAAAACCAAAATCTAGTACAGTTGCATATCTGATAAATGCACCAAGGATCTTATCACCCAGTCTGAACTGTTATGGGGAATGAAAGTGTCCCAAAGCAATTACTCATATAGATCATGTGATGATTTACCTTCTCTGTTCAAGAAAATGTTCCCTGGTAATGTAGTAGCAGAAAACTTTACTATGAGTAAAAGCAAAGTTTCGTACCTAATTTCGGGTGGATTAGGGCCATATTTTAGGAAAGATCTCTGTATGAAAGTCTCTGCTTCCCCAGGATACGTTATTCAGTATGATGAAACTGCTAACTCTCAAGTGAGAAAACAGTGTGACACTCTTGTACGATACTGGTCCGAAGAAAAGGGACAGGTTGTTGTACATTTCTTGAAAACAACTATGTTTGGACATGCAACAGGGAAGTGTGTTGCAAATATTATTTTGGAAACATTGCAGGAAACTGGATATGAGTTGCCTCTGGGAAAATTGTTAAATTTAGGCTCTGATGGTCCCAATGTGAACAAGACTGTTTGGAATAAGGTGAATGAAAATGTGAAATCGAAGGGGTGTCCTGGGTTGTTGCCGTTTATTCCATGCAACATGCACGTGGTTCACAACTCTTTCAGAAAAGGTCTAAAAGTGTATGGCCAGGAAGCAGAGGAACTAGCCATTGATATCTTCTACCTCTTTAGGCATTCCCCTTGCAAGAGAGAAGATTTCTTGGAGGTTGAAACATCACTTGGCTTTGATGAGGAGTTGTTTATACGGCATGTTCAAACTAGATGGCTGTCACTGCTGCCTGCACTCGAGCGTGTTGTGAAGAACTGGGAATCTCTAGTAAAATACTTCCTGACCAAACTACCAGAGACAGCAACAGCTACTAGAACTCTGAAGATGGTGGAAAGCAATCCTAAATACATTCTGATTTGTCGTATGATGAAGTCTCCTACAACTCTGATTCAGATCAACTTCTTGCTTAGTCTATCTGCTCTCTATGATAGATTTCTTAAGTTGTTTCAGCGAGAGGATCCATTAGTACACATCCTTCACTCAGAAATGATGGATCTTCTGAGATCGTTCATGCTCAGATTTTGAAGGGAACAGTTGTAGATGGTCTAAAGACTGGAAAGAACCTGCAAGATTTCAATGTTGAGTCTTCTGAATGTCAGCGAAGTGATTTAGAAGTTGGACAGTCAACACAGAAACTCCTTGATAAGAAACCAGAACTGGCCAACAAAGAGATATTGGGCATGAGAAAATTTTACCAGTCACCAAGTATCTGCAGAAGAGATTGCCTGTTAACAATGATATGCTTAAAGATCTGCAATGCCTGCATCCACTTGAACAGAAGTCTGAAAGAGGGACAAGAAGAATTGCTGAAAGTGTGCCTCAGGTTGTGGATGAAAATCAGATTTCCCAGGCAACAGATGAGTGGAAAATGTATCAGCTTGTTGACATACCTGACAGTTTAGAATTTGATGACATAGGAAAGGATGTAAGAGTTGATGATTACTGGAATAAGGTACTTCAAACCAAGAACAGTGACAGTACACCAAGATGCAAAGTATTAGGACCCCTAGTGAAAGCTGTATTATGCATTGCACATGGTAATGCTGAAGTTGAGAGAAGCCTATCAGAAAATAAGAAAATGCTGTCAAAAGAAAGGACACTGTTAACTGACTCTTCTGTGAATGGTCTAAGAATGGTTAAAAATGCTGTAAAAGTTAGCTGCGGAAGTGTTGCAGATATGAACATTACTAAGGGTCTGCTTGAAGCTGGGAGAAAGGCTCATAATGTATATAAAAGAAGAATGGAGGAAGAAGAACTTGAGAGGCAACAGGAAAAAAAAGGCAAGGCTTGAATCAGAAGCAGAAAAAAAGAGGCTAGAAGAATCCAGGAAGGAATTGGAAAGCAGGAAACAGTCCCTGGGGGAAAAGGAAAAGACACTGCTGCAACTTAACAAGCAACATGAACAAGACTTAAGATCTGCATAAAAACTGTTCAGTGAAGCAAACGAAAGACTAAAATCGACAATAAAGAAGAAAGATTGTGATGAAGCAGGAATTGCACAGGGTCTTATTGATGTGGCAAGTAATAAAATGAAGGAGACAAGATATCAGATTGAGAAAAACAGAAAGAACAAAGAGGAACTTGATGCAAAGTAAAAGAAACTGATGGATGATTTTTGTAAAAGACTTGTTCCAGCAAAATCTGCTACTAAGAAGTGAACTTTTGTTAACTACTTAGAAGTGTTGACTACTAAGAGACAGGAGTTTCATATATTTGTGTACAATTACATGTGTAAATACATTCAACATTTTCAGTAGACACTGTTTTGTGTGTTATTTTTGTTTACTTGATAATTTTGCTGTTGAGTTAAATTGTGCAAATGTCTGCTAGCTATATACACTTCATAGTCAATGCTTAACATGTTTACAAGTAGAAAACTCATTTTCATTGAAAGATTTTATTGTATAATGTAACAAAAGTTTAATAAATAAAAAAAAAAATGGTGAGGAAATGTGGTGGTTAGAAGGGGAGAAGAGGAGGCCACATCAATTAAGCACTGATTGTTATTAGGGTATATAGCTAGTGGACAATTTCTCAAATTCTATGACAATCTTCTTTTTAAAATGTGGTTCTCTCAATAAGAAAATAATTACATCATTCTGTATATTTCAGGTTATAGCCAATAATAGCTGAGACAATGGAACCATGGAAGACGCCCTTGCTGTACTTTAAAGTATTTTTTGTGAGTTTCTTTATTGTCAAATTTGCGAAGGTAAGTACATTTAAATTTTCTAAAACTGCCCTAATTTAGTTCTAAAATTCCTAATTTTAGCCCTAAAATTTCTTAATTTTATCCTTAAAATTCGCCCTTATTTTTTTTCAAAAAGTGCTGGACAGCATGACCTTGATATTTCTTGAGTTTGTAGGTAAGACATTGCTAGTGTATACCAATTAGTGTTTTATTCCGATAGCAACATGTTTCTTCTCTCAATGAAATGTTACATTGACAAGACGAAAGTAACATAACATGTTTAGTAGACAAAACAACAGCGAAGATACATCAATTTATGATAAAAATCCCACAAAAATAGGACTGATTCTCATTCCATTATTATAGACAGTGCTCTACCTCCATTAAATACTTTTACAATGGTATTAAAATTGACAATCTAAGGAAATAAAATCATCACATAATTTCTAGAAAGTCGTATTATACTAACACATGCTGATGGTAATATATTGTTTTCTTCTTTTGTCATTGATTTTGTGTTTCACTGGTATTTCTTTCACTGGATCTTGGATCTCATTAGTGTTGCTTTGTCTGTCTTAATTGTAATTTTATTGGTATTGTATGGTTTATCTAGGTCATAACCATAAACATTGTACCATAACTCGATATATTTGAAGAGTTTTATTTACAAAGATGACAATTTTCTACAATAAGCTTAGTCTTCGAGACAGATCTTCATCACCAGAAATAAACATAATTTGATTTTGCTGCACTTGTATGTCCATCCTGTAGGTAATCAACATAAAACGTCTACTACACTGGCGAACCAAAGAAATGCACTTCAATTTTTGGGTATTTAGCTTATCGATCTGAAGACAAAATGTATTTAGATATACAGTAAAACTTGTCTAATGTGACCCTGCAAAAGAGCATGGAAATAAGGTCACGTAACACAGGTTGTCGCTATATACAGTTTTAATTAATATGAAATTCATTGTGAAGGAAAATTAAAATTAAGGTCACAAAACACAAGTTATTGCTAAATAGAGGTTATTACTAAAGCAGGTTTGACTGTACTACCTGGCAAATAATCACGTAGATATCTAATTTATTGAACACGACACGTTTCAGGTACACTCAAAGCCAAAATATTTGAAAGCCAACTAATTTGTTAAAAAAAAAACTTTGGGGGGCAAGAAAACCAATTGTACTAATTGTACTGTCTGAATAACCATTGGTTAAAATTCGGTCAACGTACGATCCTATATGCATTCCAGACTTCCCAGTGCTATTTATTTGAAAACCATACCAAATGGAAGTTTTATTTAATGTACATCAATTACAAATTCATTTAGAGATGATTAAGTTGCAAAATGGTGCGAATATTAAGAGTTGGTCGGATTTGGGCTGTGTTTTGTATTATAGTTGAGGGGTCAATCGAAACGTCAATTCACTCAGTAATTTGAGATCTATGAGTCGTCGATGATAGCACGTTTCGTTGAGCAGCTGGAATATTAACTGACTATTCTAGGGATACATCTGTGTACTACGTAGCAGCATCAAGATAGCGGGGTGTGTCTCTTACGCTTCCGCAACCGACCTCAGACGATGACGGAGACGGCGAGGTAGATTGTATACGATCATGGTTGTCAAATCTGTCCAATGATGATAGGGATATGCTACGAAATTTTTATTTTGAGGTAACGATGTGCGGATTCGGGTTTTCACATTAGTGCAAGGGTGACATTTATATTTTAGCTTTGTGAGTACTTGATGAAGGTTATTCCAGAAACACGTTGTGCGCACCAAGTTTGATATCTATGATTTTATACTCAGGTTCTTCCTCAGTAAGATTGGAATTATATCCCACAAATGATCAAAAATAATTTGATTGTGTCAGTGGTAAGGATAATGGTTCAGCTACTGATGCCAGGGGTGGACACACACAAATAAACAACAAAACACAGAAATAGGTAATGTGTAATGAAAAAATAAAATTGATTCCCAAAAGCAATGACATAATCAACATAAGGCATGTGAAAAATGCCTTTCTTTTTCCCCCTTTTAAATAATTCAATGAATCAGAAGCGTATTTCCGTATTGGTCTTCTTTAGCGGTGTTCGATCCAATAGAAATGTAGATATCGAATTTAGTGAACGCAACGCGTTTCTGGAACATTCTTCATAAGGTACGCTCATATCAAAAGATTGGTTTTTGTTTGTTTGTTTGTTTGTTTGTTTGTTTGTTTGTTTGATGTTGTCTAACGCCAGTTTCAACATTATATAAGGGTAATAACAAAATTACCGAACACAGAGCAATCTTCCAAAGGGAAATTCAAAACTCATAAATCAATAAACAGACAAAATCAGTCAACAACCGGGAAACTGGGAAACCGCAATGGCCCTGACTTGGTACAAGCATTTCTAAAGAAATGGTGGATTGAATCAGATATTTCAGTTACGTCGTAGCGGTCAGTTTTGTTTTGTGGAGAAAACCGGGGGATCCGGCGAAAACCATCGACCTGTCGCAAGTGACTGACAAACTTTATCACATAATGCTGTACACCTCGCCCTGATCGAGATTCGAACTCACAACATCAGTGGTGATAGGCACAAATTGCATAAGTAGTTGTAAATCCAACTACCATACGATCACGGCCACGACCATTTAAATATCTTTGCGAGCAAGTGAACCAAAGGACCTAACGCGGATAGCAAAAATCGGTCCAGGTTACCTATGACTGAGGGAGGCGAACCTTAGTTTTAATAATAATCACATTATTTAGGAATGTCTAATTTCAATTATAGATGTATTTAATAAACCATGTCAGTGCAGAAACACTGACTACTGGGTGAATGACACCCTCGGGACAAATAATCTACCAGCAGTGGTATCGACCCAGTGATAATATAATAATAATAATAATAAAAGTAGATATCGATTTTGTGAGGTTGAAGACGTAATTTAATATCAATGATTGAAGAACAGAACTGCAAAAAATCACCTACAATTAAACCCACCTGTGCCAAGATTTACAGTAATTTGTCAGATACTGTGGTCGTTACATTTTTATGTACTACTTTTATGTAGTGTAGATCTATTTTTAGTCTTCAGGTTTCTAATGTCGTCATTTCCTGTTTAAATATAATGCAATGTGCAGTTGAGGAGAATATGTGCTGAGTTTTGATTGCTGTGTTTGCTTAACAACTGAATATTAATTGAGATTCCATTAGCTACAGTGTTGTGCCATTTCCAAAGAATGACGTTTGTTTGCATCAGCTTTCGTCTTACTGTTGTGTTGTGTTTATGGGTGATTTACGATTTCCACATATAAATGTATCTTCACTAGCCAAGGGTTACGATCCGCTCTACTCATTATAAAGATGAGTAGAGCGGATCGTAACCCTTGGCTAGTGAAGATGATATAAATGATGATTGGTTTCGTCTTTACCTCCAGTTGTTTGTAGGAGTGCTCATGTCTTATTTACGTTATTTGTGTTTGTTTGGCCTGTCTTTTCCTCCAGTTGTTTGTAGGAGTGCTCATGTCTTATTTACGTTATTTGTGTTTGTTTGCGTATAGTGGTATCCAACACATGTTGCATTGTGTTTTTGTTTTCTTCGACTTGTGTACCCAATGTTCCAGTTTCTCTGGATTCTCCATTTTTGATTGGCCTTCGGTATGCTCTAACGTTTGCTTACACTGCTGTGTTTGCTGTAGTTTTTATTTTTTAAGTTACATTAATTAAGAAGACTATTGTAATAGTTTTTTTTTACATTGATTGTACAGGATTCAATTTAAAATATATTTTTACTAACCACATAGCATGTCATACTCACAAAGACAACGTTTTTACAAACTCTCAGTGAACCTCAAGCAAAGTTTCATTCTTTTGTGTGTATTGTAATAATAGTATCCTCTGACACGTGGAAAGAAGTTGCATGGCCGCATTATTTAACTAAGAGGAGAGGAGTGGACCAATGCAATTGTTTATTGAAGTGCATGTGCGCTGTCAGAAATGTGAACGGTCATATGTTTGGTAGGGGTATCGATTTTATATCGTTCTACTATTTTTTTATCACATATTTTATTGAAATAACGCCGAATTTGCATGTGTAATAAAAGCATAATTTGCGGAGTGTTATTTGCCTCCGAGGCAATAACATGTTATCTGCCCTCGCAAAATATGTGATAAATAGATAATTACATGGCCTTTTTCATATTGCCCATATATAAGAAAAATTAAAGTAAGATATAGACCCGGATGTGAAGTAAGACTAGTACAAACCTAAAAACAAAAGCTCCGACAGCAGGCATTTGCGTGCAAAAACAATAATAAGACACTTTACAGATTCTATCTTTTTTGTATATATTAACACTGTTTTAGAACATTTAATAAGGATTGTTATGATCATTGTTATTCCGCTAACATGACACGGGTGATTATAGGGTGTTAGTATTGTCACTGCTAATTCATCATTAAAACTTGTTTTCTTTAACTGTTTCTACAGGATAATAACATGGTATGATTGTCAAGACGCTGGCTGGTTTGTATTCAATGCGATAACAATACTATCATGTGACACGTTGTGTTTGTAATCTATTTTATGTTATATTGTAACCGATATGACTCTCTTCGTAAATCTCTATTTTCAAATTTAAATATCAATTCTGATTATTGTGATACAAATCATATTCATGTTGACAGGACCTTGTCCACTCTCAGACGCTTGTTAAATCCTATTGATATACAAGAAACTAAAACTATTGTCATTTTATTCAGTCAGCTTTTTCTATTCATTGTAGTTTACTCTGACGAGATATTCTGTCCATTTATGTTTCTAAAGTACATTATAGATATTTCCAATTGGATTTAACATCTTTTCATTGTGTGGAAGACATCATTGTATATATACTAGATATTTCCAATAAACAGTCTTAGTCTTAATAATCTAAGCAAATTAAATGAGTGAGAAAAGCAAAAAAGGATAGAAAATATTTGGAACACGATAATTTGAATTGACCGTGCATAATCTGTTCGTTTAAATCAGAAATATACTTATATGCATATATACACACATCATGGATTGCTGATTAAATGTTCTTCATGGCAAATTTATTTTATATTGCAACACGTCCAATACAATGTCAATTAATAGCAAAATGTCCAGTGAGAATATTGAATCAATCTAATAACCCAACACCTTGACCTGATAGCCTTTTAAAACTGTCCTATATTAAATGGTATTCGTGTACTGTACTAAAATGTGTAGGTGTGTGTGTGAACGTACAGGCTGTTCTTTACAATGGTTTGGTGCCTTGCAGCATTATTTGTTATTAGTAAGAAAAGATATGAATGTAAATCAATATGAGATGTTATTTAACATTCCAACACGTGTGAGAAAGGCCCCTACCCTGCAGACTAGAGGTACTCTCTATTTACCTTTGACGATAAACGCAACTTCTTGGTATCTTCATTTTTTAAATGTTATTTGGTGTATATAATTTGATATCCTAGATGCGTGTTAGCAAAAAAAAATAATAATACGTGTTATGTTATCTTACAAATACGGTCATCCTTGTACCGGAAATCACGAGGTTTTAAATACGGAAGAATGTCAAAATCAAACACGGGGTTCTCCTCATGTAAATAATAAGAAAAATAGACATTTTGATATAGTTTGAAGTGGACTGACAAATTGAATGGACAGTATATCTGTTTTAGAACATAGCATAAAAAATGGAAAGTTGAAGGCGTGTTAAGAAAAAAAGTTGAAGGAGCGTTTAAATGATCGACTCTACCACATACAATACCTTCTCAGCTGTATAAATAATAAGATATAATAAACACTTTATAGAAATATTTTGTTGTTTATTGATCAGATACATTGATATTCATACAACGTTTTTCTTATTACATTTAAATAATTCCTGTAAATTAATGACTAAAATCTGAAGACATGACTAGAAAATTGATGAAAATACATGTTATTTTATTATTTAAAGGATCAGCCATGTTTCGATCTCTAGTATTTGTACCAATCATTATATAATCGGGTTATTTCTCGCGATAATTTTTGCACAATACTCTAATGAGAGTTATGCACGTACATACTAAACACGTGAACGCTATCAATTTATTTGTTATAAGGAGTTATTAATCATTAATTTCCTTTAATTTCCCAACTCATCGTAATTTTAATTCAATATATTGTGTATATATTCTCGTCGTTTTTATCACCATAGATACATTATAAAAAAGATAATCACAAAAAAGTAGAACTATGGCATTTCATTGAAAATTTAGGAATCCAAATTGAAGTTTCTATAGAAATTACTGTCAACTTCTAATAATATGATTTCAACTCTAACAAATTTAATAAAAGCTGAAAGACTTCTTAAAACATTTGACGAGTTATAATTATCATTTTTGACAATCAAACTCTGATTTCAACCGTTGATATATGCGGACAATATAACAAATTCTTTGTAATAAAAGGAAATGCATATGAACAGACGTTAATATCTAAAATAATCTAATTCAGAGCGAACGACGAGTTGTAGGCAAGGTCATAATCAAATCTAATTCAGAGCGAACGACGAGTTGCCGGCACGGTCAGAGTCAAAAGCCAAATAATTCAAAAGAAAATACGATAAAAATATGTTCTCAGTTAAAAATAATATATGAAAATGTCACTAAGAAAAAAAAACAAAAAAACAACACATATGGCGTTGAAAATCCAGTACGTTGTAGTCCCTACAGAAAAGGCTTCGAACAGTATATCGTTTTCATATTCATATTAAATTATATTATAGACTCATTGAAATAAAGAGTTAGGTCTTTATAATTCACTTGTCAACAATAGATATACATCGAAGGCACTTTTGGTCAATCAAAGATCTGTTGTTTTTCCATTGAAATTTCAAGAAAAGATGGAAAACATGATCTTCCGTCACTCTACTGGAGATCATAAGTGTCCTTACACACAGAGTTATCTTACTTTAAATATTTCCAATTTGAAAATTAAAATGACTGTATATTTCACCATAGTATATTCTTAAGTAACGTCCGTGATTTCAGACTAAAAATTCAAGCTGTCTAATGGAATAAATCTTCAATTTCTTTTGCATCTATTTTTGTTGATGGACATGAATAAAGTTTGCTATTGCTGTCACAACTAACTAATGTATTTCTAATATTGTTATCGGTTGTACTGATAAGGTCGTCAATATAGCTAGGATCAGTAATGGGAATACCAATATTTCTTAATACTAGAAATGATGGCATTAAAGGAAAAACAAACATACACCACACTATAGCAACAATTCCAAAAGCCAATCGAAAAACAGAAAACAGAGACAAAATAGATACCTATAGCACACATATATATGACTGCTCACTCGGGTTTGTAACTAGATTAACACGACGGGTGCCACTAGTGGAGCAGAAACTATTTACCCTTCCGGAGCACCTGCGTTCACCCCCGGTTTTTAGTGGGGTTCGATCTTTAGTTTTATTATGTATGTTTTGTCGATCGTTGTTTGTCTTTTTGTACTTTTTCTTTTTGGCCATTGTGTTGTCTGTTCCTCTTCAATCTACGGTTTCTGATTGCCCCTTTGTTATCTTCAAACTCTTCTTCCTGACTTGGGATTATATATTATAATCCACAATACTTATGTCTGTATTTGTTATTTTGAAACAATATATGCCTATGTTTAATATGGTCATTATTAACATTCATACAGTGCTATGGTATACAATGAGAGCAGATTACCATTACAGTTTTGAGTTCGTTGATTTTTTATTTTGATTTTTGGTGTTTTAACGCCACTTTCAACAATATTTTAGCTATATCATGGTGACCAGTTTTAGTGGTGGATGAAGCCGGAGTACCCGGAGAGAGCCACCGACCATGGGCAAACAAGTGGTAAACTTTATCACTTGCGGCTGCGAGTCGAGTGCACCCTTTTTGTAATTAACAAAGCCAGGCGCGAACCCACGACGTATTGGTGATAGGTTTGTACGTATAAGTTCTTAGATCCAGCGACCTAACTCATTGAGCCACCCGGGCCCCTTTTTGAGTTGGAATCTCACTCATGGCGAGGTGTACGCTATAGAACATTATGTGATAAAGTTTGTCAGTGACTTGCGACATGTCGGTGATTTTCTCAGAGTACTCTGGTTTCCTCCAACAATAACACTAACCGCCACAATATAACTGAAATATTGTTGAAAGTGGTGTTAAACACCATCAACCAAATATATATGATAAAGTTGCTCAGTGACTTATGGATTGTCGGTGGGTTTCTCCATTTTCCTGTTCTAAAAATAACCCAATAATAGCTACAACGATATGACTGAAACATTGTTAAAGGTGGCGTGAACACCTTCGATCTATTTCATTTACATTGTTAGTTCTTCTTTGATAGTATCTTGTTAGTTCTTGTTTGATAGTATCGATGTGTTTTCCAATCGTCATACTTGAATTTAAATCATGCATTTTCAAATAGTGCATCGAAAACAAAACCAGCATCAATTCTGTATCGATCGCATTGATATTACTTTTAATGGTGGCGATGCCAAGCACTTCAATACCGATATAACTAACATCGACAGTTTGGAACATCATATGTTATGATGCAGAGATTGCTATTCCCATAGATGATGGAAGAACAACACAGAGATAACAGAAAGAAAATAATGTCAGTTTCGTTTTCGATAAAAGTTATCAAAATAACATTTTATGTATATTATTCCTTCGGGTTTTGTTCGATTAGCTATTAGTAGTATCATTTCTACCTTTTCGTCCGAATATTTGTTTAAATAGTACTTACTACAATACTTTCAGTATCGATCATGGTTGTTCTATGACACTTGTTTTGTCGGATTAATTTTTCAATAATACTAATAATATCATATTATGAAATCTGATTCAACACACCATTTCTTTGGAAATGCCTGTACCAAGTCAGGGTCATTACGGTTTTCACAGTTTTCCGGTTGTTGACTGTTTATATACTTATGAGTTTTGACTTGCCCTTTGGAAGATTGTTCGGAATTCGGTAATTTTGTTATTACCTTTAATTGTTATTTTTACTACTGATGTTAAAACTGACGTAAAGACTGATGGTTGCTCCAGCGTCATTATCATTAAAACATTATGCCCTTGTCACTTTAAAAAAGCATTACTTTTTTCAAATTTTAATACTAGTACAACAGTTTGATGACTTGTCTAATTGAATATCACTTGACAAAAAAAAAACGAAGGGACAATCAAGAATGGGAATTAGAGACTCGGGCAACACTGGGCACAAGACGAAGATCAAATTACACAACACAGAAAATCTATCACATTATACCGGAATATCCAGTATTTTTCAGATGATCTTTGTGTTTAATAAATTTGTATCAGTTAATACATTTTTCGTCCTGATACTACAAATGTATGAAAGATTTTGATCGTCAACTATTTTCGCTGTATATTATGTATTCACTCCCTAATGTAATTGACAAAAATAATTATACATTTTGCAGTGTATCTTGGAATATTCGTGCATATTCCTAAGACGTATAAAATGCAAGATAACAATGTGGTTTATATATATCAATGTGATTGACATTTTTCTTTAATACTGTTTTGTTAAATAGTAGAGAAGATTGATTTGATTTTTGGTGTTTTAACGCCACTTTCAACAATATTTCAACTATATCATGGCTACCAGTTTTAGTGGTGGAGGAAGCCAGAGTACCTGGAGATAACCACCGACCATGGGCAAGCAACTGGTATACTTTATCACATGCGGCTGTGAGTCGAGTGCACCCTTGTTGTAATTTGCAAAGCCGGACGCGAACCCACGCCATATTGGTGATAGGGTTGGATGAGTTGTTAGATCCATCGACCTACCTCATTGAGCCACCCGGGCTTTAGTAGAGAATAAAGGGCAGCACTGTCGCAATATATGTTCCGCCAAATGTGCGATCTGTACACATAAAACCAACAGTACAAACACAAGGTACTGCAAAACAACAAGAACACATTGGAATGAATCCAGGATCTCCTGAAAGATGTGCATTTTCCACGTATTCGAATGAAGACCAAAAAAAAACATCAAATAATATAACAACACCAATCCAGGATCTCCGAAAAGATGTGCATTTTCCACGTATACGAATGTAAAAAAAAAACAAAAAACAAAACAAAACAACAACAACAACAAAAAAGACAAAGAGAACAATCCATATAATGAAAAATAAAAACCAAAACACCATTGATTTACTAGTCTGCAATGGAAACTTGTCTTACAATTTCGATACTATCAATATGAGATAAACAAGCAATTCCTAAGACGAAGACTTCAGTTATGGTTTCTCATGATATGATGGTAAGATACGCCACATACGACATTCTTTATATACAGAGAAAGCTTTATATATTCATCAATGAAAAACTTGTATTTTGGGGGGAAAAAATTGAAAAAAACAAAACAAATGAAAAAAAAATACCACAACCTCAGAACTGTACGTACAATCGTAGAAAAATCGACAACCCCTTAACACAGATATACATGACCGTTCATTCTTCTGGCTTAGTACAGGGACTTCAATTAAAAAATGAAGGGGCTAACTATTTTGATGGACCCAACTCTCCCATCTTAGTGAGATGATGCTGTCATATAAGTTTCTTTTACACGTCAGTGTAAAATGTTGACCCTCTTACATAACTGGATGAGAAGTTGTGTTTTTTTCTTTAACTTTAGACATAATGTATTTAATATTCGTGACATAAAAGCTGTATAATGTTATTTCTATAAAAGAGAGCGGATGGCCTTAAACATCATTTAAATCTTAGATAGTACACAACATCATCAATAGACATACTATGGAAACAATTATCAACGTTGAACCGAAATCTAATTGCCAATATCATCACTCGTCATGTGGGTAAGTGACACAATACTTTTCATCAAAGCTTTGTTATTTTTCCGAGATAAAACAATGCTATGAAGCTAGCTAAACCCATCCACTTGTTTTTGAGTGTCTGTACAAAGCCAGGAAAATGAGCGAGTATATGTATGTGTGTTAGGGGTGCCAAGTTTGTCTGTTTCAACGATTTGGCGAGTGTATTGTGGAATTGTGTAGTATGGTATTATTTTGTTAGATTTTATGACTTAAAATCTCAATACTCAAAAGACGGCGACGTTGTTAAACGTTTTTGAATACGATGATGCAAACTCAAGCGTAGCGTAGGAGTTGATTGCGGGAAGCGGTCGGTAAGTTCATTGGGGGTATAGGAATGCAATCTGATTAGCAAGGTTTGGATTATTATTTGACAGAACACCATCAATATACCTGAATGGGAGATTAAAGGCTTTAACTTCTGTAATTCTTTTGTATCCTGAAAGATTGATTTAGGATATCAATATATTCCATGGATTTGATAATTGAAGGCATTTCAATGGGTATTTGGAGGAGATTTAACAATGCTTAAAAGACTTACGCCGTACCAATAGTACATTTGGTTGAGTCGTGAAAAACTTTCAATAATGTGTTAGAAGTACATGTATATAATTGTACCACAGGATTGTTTTACTTATTTGTAAAGAGGTAATAAGCATACGTTTTCAAAGATTACCAGTTGCCAATGGCATTAAAGTTAATCAAGCAATTTACTTGTTCTTCATACCTATACCAAGCCAGGTCTATATGTCAATAAAATTCTGTCCGTCATCTTATTCGTGCTTCGGACTTTGATGAGTAGTACGTGTTATTGTGTAATAGCTATGTTGTCTATCATATCTGTTGACCTTTCTGCAGTATAAATTCATCTCATCAGATTCCTTTAATTCTTATGTCATACTAAAAATGGTAAATTTCCGCTTTTAGTTAAAGAGATGCTTCTGTTTCTGCTTCTGCGATTTTATTGCCTCCTTCATCATGTTGAAGATGATGCAATTTTGTACTATGTGGCAGCCCAGACAAATGGAGTATCTAAATTATATAAATAGTGAAAATGGAAGGGGGGGGGGATAATTTGTGCAAATAAAACTATAGAGATACATCGGTCAACTCGATCATGCAAACTTTAATTCCGGAAAATATATATAATAATATCCACCCTCTTATCAATAATCACTCGACTAAAAAGAGCTTGAAGATGCTAAAGAGGTAATCATAATCCGTATATCGAAGAAGAACAGACAACACAATGGCCAAAAGAAAAAGGACAAAAGGACAAACAACGATCTACAAAACATACATATAAAACTAAAGATCGAGTAACACGAATCCCACTATAAACCGGGGATGAACTCGAGTGCTCCGGAAGGTTAAGCAGTTCCTGCGCCACTAGTGACACCCGTCGTGTTAATATAGTTACAAACCTGGTGATAAGTCATGAATGAGTAAAGGACCGGGAAGTGTTTGCGACAAGTGGAACATATCCGTGGTCATTTGTGACACAGATATTCCATTGCGGCAACCAAGTCATGGTGGCGATCATTAAACGTTCGAAGTGATGACTTCAACTTAACTAAGAGGAACCCTTGGTTTAGTAGCTTTCTTATTAGCAGAAATCCTCTATCAAGGAAATCCTGATGGGAACCACAAGCTCTGGAATATCGTATCAACTGAGAGAAATATACTCCATATGCAGGTGCTGCTGGAATGTTACTACATATGAATTGAAAGTTCACAATGGGAAAATTGAAATCATCTGTTTTGTAGTAAAGTTTCGTTCTTAACCGCCCCTCACTGTCAATTTCGAGATATAGGTCAAGGTTTGAAGCAGACCTATATGTATCTGTGGTCACCTTTATTTCAAGCTCAATTAGATATATGCGATCAACGAAATCACCAAACCTAGAATTATTTAGTGAAAGGCAATTATCTATATAGCGGAACGTGAAATTAAAGGATCGGATTAGCTTCTTTTCGTTTTCTTGAGAAGACCCCGTATGAAGTCTGCCTCATACGAATAAAGGAGCAAATCGGCGAGAAGCTTGTACCCATAGGTATGCCGACAGTCTGTTGAAAAACACGTCCATCAAAGATAACAAATATGTTGTCAATCAAAAACTCGAGCATGTTGATGATATCAGTTTCAGAGAACTTTTTGGTAGAATCAGAGTGGTTTTTTTTATGCAAAATAAGATATGTTCCTTCCTAGCACAAGGTAAATTCCGTCGTCTTTTTCATGTTTTTAGAAGTTTTTAAAATGTGATTCGTATTATTGTTTAATGCTGTGTAGTCTACCATTCCCCTTGACCTTTTCGCATTATAAATTTCGTTTTATTTTATTTGATAGCAAAACGGGTAAACATTCGTATGAATTTCTCATTTAGTTGAAAAGGTATATCGGTCAACTCTATCATGCAAACCTAACTCTGGGGAAAATATTTACAATAACAAATATTTTCCCTCTGTTATGACAAAGGTACCAAGAATACAAAGCAAAAAATGTTTTAATTTTAATGCGATAAAATAATCAGAAAATTGTCGGACAATTTTCGCTTTTAGTTGAAGAGGTGCGTGCATAGACATATCGGTCAACTTGATCATGCAAAATTAATTCCAGAAAAATCATCTATAGTAATATTTTTCCTTTAATATGTTAAAATTACAAGAAATACAAAGAAAGAGATACGTTTGTCCTCTTTGTTTTGGCCAATGTTTTTGTCCTTCTTTGAATTACGGCTTTAGATTATTCTTTTGGTATCTTCAACCTTTTCTATGATGGAATTAATGCAATGAATATAATTACAAAGAAACAAACACTAATAGCAACTCTTTGTATAATTTGGTATAATTTGATCAAATAAAACACAATAAAAAAAACTTACCTTTAGAAAGCCGCTGAAAAATTCCATTAACCTGAGAGCAATGCTCTGATGAAGTACATCATTTAGATAAGGAATCGCAACGCAATGTGATTTAAATAAAAAATATATGTAAATATTTTATTGATTTCAGTGATATTACTGGCGGTCCTGATAAACTACATTTTATTATCATTAACCAATATCTATAACAAAAACAATTTCTCAACTTTCCAGAATCGATCACGACTCATGAATTGAAATTCTGTTCAAATTCCCTTTATTTACAGCGATGATCTGTTTGATATACAATTTCCATTTTCTTGGCAATCACCTACATGGTATTATAATTTACTATTTTATGTCAAGTCCTGTTAAGACAAAATGCTCTGGGATTACTCAGTTTACAGGATATCCAAGAAATTGGATGTTTAAAGTTTTTATTATTAATTCCTAGTAAAACACGACAATGTCGTGATGCTAACTAGATATATAGGAAATAGTTTTCAGACATGTTATCAAACAGTCTCCTGTGGTGATACCAAAGTAATGGCCACTTAACACAAAATGCATTAAATGGTGAATAAAACTATTTTGCTTATCATCATAAAGATGTCGATAACATGTAAACTGTTTTAAAGTAACATGAAACAGAAACATATATCCTACAGATTTACTGCTTCTGCGCTAAGCATGCAGTATTAATGAGTCAGAGTTGGCCTGGTATCAGGATAATGAGTCCGAGTGGGGCAAAATGTCTCCATGGTGAATTGTTGTTTCAGTGAGCTTGCACTATAATAAAAACTACTAAGCGCATTGTTCTAATATAAATCGTCCATTAACACCAGGGGCCCGGGTGGCTCAATGAGTTAGGTCGCTGGATCTAACAACTCATACAAGCCTATCACCAATACACCGTGGGTTCGCGCCCGGCTTTGTAAATTACAAAAAAGGGTGCACTCGACTGGCAACCGCAAGTGATAAAGTTTACCAGTTGCTTGCCCATGGTCGGTGGTTCTCTCCGGCTTCCTCCACCACTAAAACTGGTCGCCATGATATAGCTGAAATATTGTTGAAAGTGGCGTTAAACACCAAAAATCAAATCAATCAATCAAATGCATTAACACCATCTCATAGAAATCCAACTTGTTCTCGTCAATGATGTAGCTAAAATAAATACTCGCTTGACGTTAAACAACAATCACTCACACAATCATATATCATACAACCAATCTTAGTAGTAGGGAGTATGAATTCGATGACCAGCACGGTCCATTTCATATTGTTATAAACACATTGAGAATATACATACCACAAAACAGCTGCAGAAACCATGCACAGTATATCAGAAATAAATATCAGGAACCATTTTTATTTCAGGAGCCGTTGTGGTCGTGATCGTATGGTAGTTGGATTTACAAAGTTCTACAAATGCAGCCAGTGCCTATCACCACTAACGTTGTGAAATCAAATCCCACTCATTGACGAGGTGTGTTCGATACAACATTAGGTGATAAAAGTTGTCAGTGACTTGCGGCAGGTCGGTGGTTTTCTCCGAGTACTCCGGTTTCCTCCGAAAACTGACCGTCATGATATAAATAAAAAATATAGTTGAAAGTGGTGTGAACTACCATAAACCTAAACGTAACCCTTCTCTTCATTTGTGAAATCTTTCTAGACATCGTAACAATTTACTTATAAACATTGCGATTTCATGTAATCTACAAATTTTGTTTGTTAACCTCTTTAATTAAATGAATGGGAAATCGATTTGGATTTTCAATATTTAACTTCACTTCTTAGAGTTTAGCTAAATTATTGCAGACAGTTTTATTGATGTGGAACCCAGAATATCTGGAAGAAACCAAAAATTCGTAAGCTGCTGACACACTTAATCACATAAGGCTGTATTGAATATCCCTCGACAAAGAAAAGGACACTGGAAAACTTTGATGGTGGCACCGATTACATAGGTAGATGTAAAACCAATGCCACTTGATCTCAGCTGAGCAGTATTATATAGTTGTTTCATAAGCAAAGGACCCCCCCCCCAAAAAAAACACAATAAAAACACACACAGTCGGATCAGTTGGAAAATCAAATCGGAAAATCGATACCCATTCAATACATTGTTAGAAATATAGAGTCTTCTGTTAAAACTAGTAGGTCCAACTAGAAATATAGACAGTCTGCTGTTAAAACTAGTAGGTCCAACTAGAAATATAGACAGTCTGCTGTTAAAACTAGTAGGTCCAACTAGAAATATAGAGTCTGCTGTTAAAACTAGTAGGTCCAACTAGAAATATAGACAGTCTGCTGTTAAAACTAGTAGGTCCAACTAGAAATATAGACAGTCTGCTGTTAAAACTAGTAGGTCCAACTAGAAATTTTATCACTATGCTGTTTATATTTCATTGCATATTATATAACTATGTTCAATATTTGATTCTAACAAATGGATGACCTATTCTTTCTGATCTCGCACGAAGACCATTTGTTTCTTTTAGATGTTTATGATTAATTTATTAGAAGTATCAGTTATTAGTTTTGATCTTAAACTAATAGTTTTTAACCAGCAGATTATGCCTTACTTTCTAGTAGTCAGTTGGCTACGATCATTCAGGACTCTGATATTGAACTGTCTACGTTGATGGTGTTGTTCATTTTTGTATAGCATGTGTTCTTTTTGAGTGGCCGCGAACACGTGCAGGTCTTTTATAGTTTGTTTATATATGTATTGCGATTGGAGATCCAATTATCAAGAGAAGAGGGTTTGGATCCCATTAATTGGTTTAACCAGACCACATGTTTGTGTCTCTCCCAAGCTCGACCTGAATATGTCGTGATATTTTTTTTATGTTCAATGAGTTGAGGTGAGATATGATTGCTTGCTTTGTTGATATTGGAGGAAGCGTTGGTTATCACTGTTTAAACTTCCGTAACATATACATGACCCTTCACTCCCTAGACTTGATACTTGTCCATTAATTAAAAGTGGAGTGTTTAAATTTGTTTTTTCCTCTCTTAGTGGAAACGAAGAGAAATCTTAAGAAAAAAAACCCGATGACATCATTTCATGAATATTTAGAACACATCCATGACAAACAACATAGAGTTGTGATCTTCCTCAGTAACCATAGATACCGATTATAATCTTGTGACTTGCCCGGGCTTTGTTATTTTGTAGACCAGAAACACCTGCTAACGTAGAGAACATTTTTGAAAAAAAAACCGATGACATCATTTCATAAACATTTAGAACACATCCATGACAAATAACATAGAGTTCTTCATCAATAACCATATATACAGATTATAACTTTGTGTACCAGATACATGAATGGTAGATTAACTATTGATGTCACAAGCCGGAGTTCTATTGTCAATGTACTATAAAAGCAATGTGTACTTAATCTTTTATTTTATACAAAAATAATATATTACATAAAATACGTATTCCCTAATCAAATAACTATTGGCAACAAACCTAATTTATTTAAGCTTAATGGAATGCTGTATCCGTTTCCAGAAACATATTGGACGAGCAGTTGTATGTTAACTTAATTATAAAAAAGTAAACAGAACTACAGTATTAACACAAAGATTGATATATAGGCTCAAACCTTTATTAAGAGGTCACATTTGGGACAAACAAAGTGTCCCTTTAAGAAAGGTGACCTCTTAAAAGAGGTTCAATTCATGTGAATATTTATATGACAGGACAAGAAAATTGTGACCTTTTAATACAAGTGACTGCTTAATAGAGGTGACTTCATTGACAGGTTTGACTGCATATACAATATATAATTTATTTTCCAGTTAAATAAATATTGATTTACGAATCCTTGACTTGGTTTATAACTTATTTATACCAGCTTAAAATATTTCGTCAAATGGTTGAAACTAAATTAGCAACATGACAGTTGTTTAGTGTCAATATATTGAGGCAGACATGGAAAAAATAACATTAACAAGTCATCACTTATTTGTCCTTGTAAGATATAAGACAAACCTGACAGTTATCGTAATTAGGGTTGGTCTTCAAAACAGAAAGTTTTGACAAAGACTACTATTGACTGTCAAATTAGCAAACCAAGAAAACAAGAAAATATACACTTAAGCCATCACATCAAGAGAATTATATGACCGTGATGAATAGGATGATCTCGATGACATTTCTTCGTCTCGACGCTTAACGTAAATTTGTGAATCAGTGTTATAATTACCAGCTTTGTTAACGGCAGGCATCTAACTCCTCCCGCAATACCTGGGTTGACTCTCGTTTATATCATTACATTGAATATGATTTGGTTTAAGTTTGTTTGTGGTGCTTAACGCCACTTTCAACAATATTTCAGTTGGTGTCCGGAGAAAAACCATCGACCTGTCGCAAGTCACTGACAAACTTTATCACATAATGTTGTATCGAGAACACATCGACATGAGCGGGATTCGAACACACTTTAGTGGTGATATACACTAATTGCACAGGTAGTTGTAAATCCAACTACCATACGATCACGACCATGCCGACACCTACATTGATTATGACAAGTTGAATAAATGGTGTAGCATGTTACTGTCCCTGTTTTCTCAAGACCATGCTGGTTTTTAGCATGACCAACATTTAACTTTCACAACGGTAGATTATATTACATAAATAACAACAAATATATGTACTGGCTGTTGAATTGTAATAGCGACCATTTATTGTTCAACCAATAAATATTTATATAAAATATTATTAAAGAGAAAAAGGGGGGGGGGTAGTTTGTAAATAAAAAAGAATAAAATAAAGAACGGCTTCTTGGAAATACATAGCAGCAAATGATGGTTAACCAAAATCCGAAGAGGATAGATGCTACAATTGCCAAAGAAAAAAAACTAGCAATGGTCTGCATATCACCACACTGAAAACTAATGATTAAACAACCCAAAATCGGGAGTGAATTAGTGCTCCCGAAAGGCTTAGCAATTCATGTTCCACTAGTGATACCTGCCGTACTACTGCTAAACGACAGACAGGAACATCAGCTGATAAATGTCGTCATTTGTACGATGAAAATTTACAATTTTCCCAACATTTAGACTGTGTCATGGCGGTTTGTTATCACTGCTGGTATATCTGAAAATATATAAGACAAAAGACACAGCAACGGAACATAATTACAATTGGGTAACTATGACGAATGGGGTTTCGTCTAAATTCAGCTTTGTCTAAAAAATGTGCAATCTTCACGCTAAATGAAATCTTAACGTTTATAGGGATTGCACCGATATATGTCACATAACCAAATCGAAATAACAAAGATTTGATTTGTGCTTGTAAATGTCATAATTCAGCAACCAAACTGCTTATTTGAATCAAGATAAATGAATGTATTTTGATATTTCATTAAGAAAAGTTTGAAGCCGTACATCGAAGGACAGAGAATACAATGGCCACATGAAAAGGTACAAACAATGATCTACAAAACACTACACAGAAAACTAAACTCTGAGCAAAACGAACTCCACTAAAACCGAGGGTGAACTCAGGTGCTCTGGACGGGTAAGCAGTTCCTGCCCCACTAGTAAAACTGGTTAGAAATCAGGTAGTAAGTCATGGATGAGAAAAGGACTGGATTCTGATTAAATTATATTATATTTTCTTTAGAGAGAGATAGAGTTATCAGAGCAATTATTCATCTTTATTTCTATACCATTATTTATTTGTATTCTGACTTCCAGCATATATCTATCCTTTGAAAAGTTGCGATCGTCCTGCTATTTTGAAAATTAATTGTCTTGATAGTAAATTATCTGTCTTAATTCAACTCTAATATGCCAAATTCTTCATGAGAATAATAATATCAGCTTTGTATATAAGTTATTATTAAACCTTGACCATCGAATGATGACATCATCACACTAATCCCTCTATTCTGTTCTGGATAAGCTACTTTTAATAGGCGTATAAAATAGGAAAGTAATATTAATGTGGGTTAGAATGCTAAAGAAGTGTTAGAAAATAAATCGGTAAAGAGGACATATGGTATATCTTCACGTATATATGTTTACGTTATTCGAAATGTTTCCTCCACAAACTTATGAAAATAAAACAGAACAGAGATGGTCAACAATTCCAACCAAAGGTGTCTTTCATTTCTACCGCGGACAGTGTCTTAATAATTTTTAATGAACTATTAAAAAGAGGCTCGGACTTATATTTTTACATTTAGTGCTCCTCCGACTTACTCCTTAATGTTCCGTTCTTAGCGAAGAAGCTGTAAATACACGCATACGATAATGATTGTGTCGTTGACAGGTAACACGACGGGTGAAACTTGTGGAGTAGGATCAGTTTACCCTTCATATATCCTGTTTTAGTGAGTTCCTTTTATTTTCAGTGTAGTGTTTTGTAGATCATTGTTTGTCTTTGTGGCTATTGTATTGTCTGTACCTTCTTCGACTGATGAATTCCGGTTACCCTTTGCTATTTTCTGACCTTTTTATGAATATCGTTTATGCAAGTTCCTAAATGGTTTTTATTCATTTGAACAAATTATAGCTAAATAGAGTCTCGTTGCTTTGATGTAAAACAGTATATGACTTCACAAGACCTAATGTTTTGCATTTAATAATGGTCAAATAGATCGCATTGCATTGCATACTGTATGTTGGCTGCTCTGTTTGGTCAAAGTGAAAATAGAATAAAACATATATCACATTCAAAGTGACGTTAAAGGTGAGCAGGATTACATGTTACAAGAACACATTTTACCACCATGCAGAGCATCAATCATTAGGCAAATTACATTCAATCATAAACATTAATGTGAATAGAGATTCATTTAAAAAATATATGTATGTAGCGATCCATACAACAGTATCGAAAAGTTAAAACAAAAATAGGTCGTACCAAATCTACCACTTGATAATCTATGCTAAGAGAATTGGTCTATTATATTTGTGACATACATTAGAACGGTATCTACCAAGAATACGAATTACAGCATCAGCCAGTTTCAAAATACGTAGATGTACCAGGGAGATGTAGCTGTTATTTCATACCTAACAGTGTAAGTTTTAACACACCATGATAAATAACGACTGAATGATGGATATTTGTATGTGTTATATATTCCTTTATACATATTCACCCTAGTTTTTAACGGGTTTCTTGTTGTTCGATCTTTTGTTTTCTGTGTCGTGTTTGTAGATTGTCGTTTGTCATATTGTCCCTTTTCGTTTCTGATAGTTGTGTTGTCTGTCCTTCGATTTATAGATTGTGATAACTCCTTTGGCATCTTCAAATTCTTCTTGTAGTAGAGAATGACAATAAATCTAGCAGTCAGATAACGTAGTCATAAATGACTGAGAGTAGAGAATGACAATAAATCTAGCAGTCAGATAACGTAGTCATAAATGACTGAGAGTAGAGAATGACAATAAATCTAGCAGTCAGATAACGT
>MJUT01058790.1:164308-176857 GCA_002080005.1 Gigantidas platifrons | reverse complement strand
CGTTTGAGGATACAAGGGTGTTGGGTTATGGTGAGAAACGTTTGAGGATACAAGGGTGTTGGGTTATGGTGAGAAACGTTTGAGGATACAAGGGTGTTGGGTTATGGTGTTTAGCGTCATTGTCAACAATATGTCAGCTATATCGTGGCGGCAAGTTTTATTAGTGGAGGAATACTGAGTATCAGGAGAAAACCACCGACCTGTCGCAAGTTACTGACAAACTTCATTACATCGTGTTATATCGAGTACACCTCGCCATGAGCGGGATTCGAACTCCAGAAGTATGATCAGAAGTCATAAATACAAGGACGGACAAAACCAAGGCCAAAAGAAAAAGAACGAAATGTTTGCGCCTGTCCTGCTGATGAACTACTGCCTCACAAGATATAAACAAAATGGAATTGGCAACTGTGAAAAGAAATATTATACTACAAAAGACACTTCTAATGTGTGCTTATTCTCGTTAATACACACATATCAATATTTTCTCCTCTTAAAACTGTAAATTATGATATATGAATGGTTATTTTAAGAATATTTATAAATCAGCAAATTGTTGTTTTCGAATTCATCAGTTCGTTATCAAATTAAATCAGATATTATAAAAGGTTTTCATAACTTACTATAATACCAAATATTCCATGTTATATGTGTATTATGATGTACGCCTTTGACTTAGATCTATATTCCTATAAAAAAAAAATCTTACCTTTAAATTACACCCTCTCTTATCTCACAAAAAGTTTAAGCTAACTTAATAATATCCTTTATAACAAACTGCACTATCATCGGATTATATATACGTCACTATTTCATAGATATTTCCTCCTCAAGCCACTGACGAAAATCTGCAAAATTTAATACAACACTATTATATATATATCGGTAATAGCTTAAAAGCATTCATTATCGCTGTACATACAACTCTATTAAGTAGCCGGAAAATGGTTCTGTTCAACGATTTAATGAAATAATCTAAGAACAGATTTTTTATTTCGTTTTGTTGTAATAGAATTGTTTAACACGGTTTATCCATTCGCTTTGCCTTTAACAATAGTGTTTCTGTCAATATAAACACTCGGATATTAGACGGAGATACCAGGGTGATAAATGGTTAATGCAACAGGATCTGATGCTGATACAATTGTATAGTCCCGTCTACCGATATATCTAAAAGTTATATAAAATAGACAGATATTGAAGCCACATTTGATACTATGAAATTATCTCAAGAACAATATAAAAGATATATAGTTATATAGCAACTTCAGTTATCGGATACAAACAATTGTCAGACTTTTGGTCAATTTGGAGATAGGGTTCCAACCGATTGGTCAACTATCCAATAGAATCATATTTTCAAATATGTAGAGTTTTAGGCATTGAGAGAAAGCTAAATACTTTTATAAAACAGTTGGAACCACAGTGTATTTGTTTTATTAGGAAAATGATAGGAAATGAAAGCTAATAAATATATAATAATCAACCATATCATTACAAGAATAAAGGCCAAGCCTACGAAGCAATATAACACTAGCGGAAATGTCACACCAATTTCTACAATTTCATCATCTAGTGTTAGCATTAATCGCGTCACTATATAATATCAATTAATTGTTTATGAATCAAATGATCTATTTCAGGTGTTATGTAACATAGCAATGACATTTAATTCTAGACAGCAGTCGTCGATCACAGATAATTATCTTTTAAATGTTATACCAATAAAATTGTTTATAATTTCCACTATAATTCAGCTGACAATAAAACGAAATTTGGTGAATATCAATTTTTCGTGATAACAATTAGATTCTACATTATATTATTTCTTATTTGTTGAGGGTTAAATGTAGTGTCGTTATAACTGAATTTTATTTGATGAATATACAATATACCAATGATGTATTTTGAATATTAATGGGCTATTCAATTACTTTCAGAATCTTAGATGAAAACACTGACATTACAAAATAGATGTTGTTTTGGATTAGAAAATAATGTAGAGTATATCACAGCCGTTCCCAAATATATGGTTTTCTAGATTAGAGAATGGTTAACAGCATATCCTCTGATAGCTCCAAATTTAAAGTTAGCCAATGATGGTAGTCATTCAACCATTGGCAGCAAATTTCCACAACTCGTCGACGTGCTTGCCAAAACCTTTTAACATGCAACAGGACGACGAGTGGTTGTCGTATAATAGTGATGAGGTATTATTTATTTTAGTTGAGAAAGGTAGGATATAATGAAACAATATCAGTTCCCTCATGGTCATGTTACAATAAGAGAGTAATAAAATACTACTGTTTCACAATCTACTAAAAAAAAACATTTGGAAATGGAGTGATATCGATATACCAACACGTATATAAAATATGTCCACTAACTTTCTGGCTTGGTACATGCACTTCAATACAAAGTGGAGAGGTTAAGCTAGTTTTATGAAAGCATAAATGAAACAGATGTCATCATATTCACCACAAGGACATTATAATCATTCAATATATCACCACAAAGTAAAATGCAATTTTAATGGTCTTCGCTATTTTCATAAAATCTTGTGTGAATTAGTTTCACACAAAATATCCATATCGAAATTGTTTTTAATTTACATAATATGTCATGATATGTTGAAGATCAAAGTCGTCGTGCCTCACACCGTACACATGAACATGATAATCTGCAATCAAATGCACCAATCAATATCTAATTTGGAGATGCATCGTATGCTATTTAATTTCACTTAATTGCGTGTTGCAGATTTCGTATAATCATCTAAAGTTGCTTTTCACCTAGGAAGACAATAGAAATCTCGAACAGAATGAGTCATTAAACTCAACAGTTACCAATGCAATATAACAACATAATACATAATATAGAAACAAAAACAGAAACTACCATAAAACTGGAGAAAGATTAAATGCTCTAGAAGGGCTAACATCTCCCTCTCAAATGGTTTTTTAGTAAAGTATGATTTTTGTTAAAAGTAATGAATATCACCGTATAGAATACCCCTGTTGGTGGATTATTAGTTATCGATGGTAGCTTCGCGTCGGTCTATATAATATTTTGTGGGTGACATACCGATCGATAAACTGCTATATGTCATGAACTATTTGTTAAATATGAAAAAAACACAAATAAATAAAACAGCACTGTGAATAATATTTTAGCTAACAATGGACTATATGTTTCTTAAACAGTTTTTATCTGTGTTTCCCACTATAAGATGTAGATCATCAACAACCGGATAAACTCTGGAATTATTATTATGCAAATTTGAAATTTAGACACAGTTGTAAGGAGTTCTATTGTTTCATTTCAGTTGCATACATTATGAAGGTTATTCATGCGCGCTATTGTTATTGCAATTAGAGACGTTGCTATGGGTACGAAGAATACATAATCATCATTTCGTTGTTATTACTATCACTGGGTCGATACCTCTGATGATGGACTATTAGTTCAGCATGGCATCATCTGCCCAGTAGTCAGTGCTTCGACACTGACATGGTTTATTGGATATCTAAGTTTTTATTACTATGACTGAGTCGATACCTCTGCTGATGGACTATTAGTCCAGTATGGCATCACCCGCCCAGTAGTCAGTGCTTCGACACTGACATGGTTTATTGGATATCTAAGTTTTCATTACTATGACTGAGTCGATACCTCTGCTGATGGACTATTAGTCCAGTATGGCATAATCCGCCCAGTAGTCAGTATTACTATCACTGGGTCGATACCTCTGCTGGTGGACAATTAGCCCCCGAGGGTAACATCCGCCCAGTAGTCAGTGTTTCGGTACTGATATGAATTATTATATATTATTACAACTAGACCATGTTACACTCAGAATAAACAATTGTTGTTGTCACAGTCAGTTCTGTGTTGGATTTATACGTTGAGTAATATCATACTTAATTCATTGGATAGGTCAATGTAACATTATACTATAATAAAGATTGATACAGGTTACAGTGTGTAGTTGGTAATATCTTTATTCCATTAAGTTCCTAATTATTTTAAAATACATCAAGAAGGCAAACATCAACTACACCATGCATAGAATAATCTATAACGGTTAAAATAAATTTGTTTAATATACTGTTCTGATAAAACAACATTTAAATGTGATTCTGCTCAGAATTTATATTAATTTGCATCAAGATAAATATAATACATTGACGTTTTGAAAGTTGTCATTTTCTTTATATTTTGAACAAATAAACATATTGCTTTAGCGATTCTAAATTAGAAAACACAGGGGAATGGGAATAATAAATCAAATCAGCTACATTTCGAAGGAAACTGAAAATCAAATGTGCATTTAGGGTATATTTGATACTGTTATTGAATTGGTGCAAAATATCTGATCGAAAGTGAAATGTCAGGCAAGACCAGAATATTTTTATTCTCAAAAAGAAAAAGCTAATTCAATGTACACTGTCATTGGATGAATCTTGACGTTCTCTTTAAGCAAACAAAATGACATTTGCAAGATATAATGCTGTAGTGTTGACCAATCCAACAGAATCACATACTTAGTTATATTTGACTCTTTAGTACGACGTAGACATTTATTCTTACTATACACTGTGCATTAACTAAAAGTGCAAACAATTGATACAATACATAATAATTATGATTTGGATGATTTGGATGGGATTGTTATGGGGGATTCTTTTTCTCCTATGTATCATCAAGATAGTAGGAGGACAAATGTTGAATAATGACCGACATCAGCTTGTAAAAACTAGAACTAATGTTCATGTAGCGGTTGTCTTCATCTTTATTTTAACGGATTAGCACATGCAATTGTTAACATATGATCTCGGTATTTCTTTGTCAACAAATCCTAATAAGATATGGAATACATATTGATTATTGTATCACAATCTGAATTGGCAAACAACAAATGTCAAGGAAATAGCCATACAATAGCAATCCAGAAACAAATACAAACAACAATGCAATTCCAATAGAACTTATCATCAAACATCACTGTCTCCCACACTAAAATAAATGGTAACTTATTTTTCTGTGAAATATATAAACGTGAGATAATACCAAAGGGGCAATCAAAAATGGACAATCCAGAGAAACTGGCAACATAGAGTACACGAAACGAAGAAAACAAAACAAAAACACAACACAATATGGGTTGGGCACCACTTTGCGCAAACACACATAACTAACATAATGGAAAACACAACACGGAACACAGAGACACGTAATAGGACAACACCAAAAAGTAAAAAGTTAGCAAATTTATTAATTTTGTTATAAGTCATAAGTTTATTAATTCACCAATCAAGAGCCCACAGGGAGCATATACAATATGAACATATATTGGAATTGTTTTATAACATAACAAGCAATGAGAAAAAGATGGAAAAACAACCCAACAGCTCTAATATTTTCACCACTAGTTGAGAGCCATAGTCTTAGGTGTGTATTGATCCCTCTAACAATTGAGGAGGAAATAAAATGTTATATGCTTGATATGAGTATTTGAAATGTAAAATTAGTTCAATGTAAACAAATATTCCAAGCGAAAAAAGGCAACAACTGCTTCAGAAATTGTCCGCACTAATTACCGCATCGATATGCAAATCTGCATATGGTAATAAGTAGAGTTTGAAGATACCACGAGGGTAATCGGAATCCGTAAATAGTAGAAGGACAGACAACACAATGGCCAAAAGAAAAAGTGAGTAGGCAGGTCTTTGAGGAGGAATTCCCATTTAAAATGTAAGATGATTTGTGCGTACAAACTTTTGTGACTGACGTAAAGGATGGCGAATACAATATGTCTCCTTCAAAAGTGGAAGACATAATTCATTACACTATGCAAACTTGTACCAACTTAAACATCAAATTTATTTCAATTTAAATCTTTCCATTTCAGAAATAATATCTTTTAATAATATCCATTTCAAGTTGTTTAACATTATACAATTATGACCCTCAGAAGAGGTGAATATCCAAAATTGTCAACCCCACTAGAGTTATTTCTCCGAGGGATTTAGCCCGAGGGAAATAACCCTAGTGGGGTTGACAATTCTGGATATTCACCGATTCAGCGGGCCGTAACTGTTTTATTATACCGAACAAACAGTTGAAATATACTGTTTAATATTTGAATTGTTAAAGTATTATTCCATGTTTTTACACCGTTGAATAATACGGTTATTCAATGGACGTATGTAATTCTTGAGGTTATTCACTGTTGAATAATAGGGTTATTCAATGGACGTGTGTAATTCTTGAGGTTATTCACCGTTGAATAATAGGGTTATTCAATGGATGTGTGTAATTCTTGAGGTTATTCACCGTTGGCGGCGATAAGAAGCAAAAATATCCAGATTATTTTATGTCATGTGATTAACTTTTAACCAATATAATTTATTCTTTATTATGTGAGGTATAATAATATACAATTATGGCCTTCTTAGGAGGTGGACATCCAGAATGGCCATAATCGTTTTATTAACCGAACAACGGTTTTTAAAACTTACAATTTTTTGTTTTATTTTGTCAACAACACGACAAGCTCCTCCGGGGAATAGTCATCAAAGTTGAGACTATCGGCATTTGTTTCCAGTAAATACTGTTGCAAACATTTGACTGCGGATTTCGTAGAATCTTTTGTGTTCTCGGCATCCTTTTCAGAGAGGATTTTTACTATTTTTTCCTCTGAGCTAGCGGCAAACCGACCTGCAGTTGCCATATTTTATACACAAACAGACGATTTCCGGTTTGCGGTTATCGCCACCTAGCGGGGGAAATTTGGGGTTGTCGAGGGTGACAATACTATTATTTACCTCGCACGGTGAATGTTTGGGGTTGTCGAAGGAAACGTCGCAATTGTCAAAGTCATGTGACAGCTGAACGGACCAATCAGAGATACATATATATAGAGAGGTTTAATAATGTAAATTATTGAATGCATAGATATTATGACGTTATCATTGGTTATTACATTAGGATATATTTGTAAAAGTTTAGACAATATGTATTTATTAACCCTTGTTTTAAATTTCTATAATTGCTTTTGTACAGTCAGATTGATAAATAGACAATATATCCTGGTCTGCTCATCCTTACGTCGCTACGCAGCACCGTAGAATGGAGAATATTTTACTGTCAATAACAGAATAGACAAATGGGATATTTATCCTGTAGAAAATATTGTTTGGCGCCCCTTGTCACGTATAAAACAGTTTATAGAATAACTTAACATGTCGCTTATGCTTAGTTAACGGTACAGGAAATGTATTAGACCTACCATTTTGTACTTAAAGCTATTACTAGCACATATTCTGAATTATGGCAGTCGGAAAGGACAAGAAAATTATGAATTAAATTAATAAGTAAAAAAGGGTTAGAGAAAAACGAAGTGGCAATCAAGAATGGATATCACAGACACAAGTAACATTGGGCAGAAGGCATAGAATGGAGATAAACAAAGCAAAACACACAACACATAGAACTAAAATGTTCAGTAACACGGACCGGACCAAGAAACTAGAATGAACTAAGGTGATCACAATGGGTAGACAGTTACTATTTGCTTCTTATAAGTACTGCTTATTTGTAATTTAAAAACACATGTGAACATATAACTGATAACGCTGGGGTCCATAGTCAGAAAATACTTAAAATAGTCTAAATAGAAATCAACAGCAGTCCAACTAAACAGGTAAAATACAGCAATAGAAGAGACCGAGCCTGGTATCCCTTAAACCTACGAGTACGATTATCGAATTACAGAACACGGAAAGGGCGATCAAAAATGGACAATCCAGAGAAACTGGCAACATATGACACACAAGACGACGAAAAGCAAAACAAAAACACAACACAATGTGTATTTGGACACCACTGTGCGTAAATAAACACAAACGAACTCATACTCCATAATCATCCAATCAGAACACGATGTTTATTGGATACAGCGTTCTTATTGGCCATTCGCCGTGTACTAGAACAAAGCTCGTACACGTGAGATTTATGACCTTAAAATCATAGTGTTTTTCTATCAATTTAATGTTGAACTGTTGTTTGGGGATTGTCATGCTTCTAGTACAACCATTGTATCGACTCTTAATACATAACAACTCATTATGAATGATCACTGGTGGTCTGGTGAAAGACAAACATGTTATTATCGATAATAGCCTCATCAAGAAGTGTCAATCAATACTTTCGCCCCTAGTATTATCACACGTCATGTTTTTAACTAGATGGTGGTGTATTGTTTGTAAATACGAATATACAATAAAACCTTTATGTAAAGTAACACTGAAATGTACCTGAAAATATGCCCATTCTATACAGTTTCAAATTATTTGCATTTTAGCTCACCTTGCCAAAGACAGTGTGAGCTTTTCCCATCACTTGGCGTCCGTCGTCCGTCGTCTGTCGTCGTTAACTTTTCTCATTTTAATCTTCTCCTCTGAAACCTCTCAGCAAAATAAGATAAGATAAGATAAGAAAACTTTATTTTGATTCAGCATGTATATAACATAATAACATAAGCTCTACAGAGCTTTTTACCGAATATAAAAACAGAATACATCAATATTAAAACAAGAAAACAGCATACAGGATAAAAATATACACATCAATGATAAAACATGCGAAGCAAATCAAATCAAATACTGTATATACAATGTAGATGCCGGCCGGGGCCCAGGTGGCAGTGCCTCGCTGGGTCGCCACCGGCATCTACATGCAGCATGCCATAATAAAGCAGAAAATTAAGCATGTTTGGATAAAAAATTGACAAGCCCTAAAACAAAGCAATATATATCTAAAAGCTATATGCAAATAAAAAGAGCAAACCAGTAGCAGAATATTATCATCTACATGCAGAACAACAACATTTGGTAATATATATTTAAAAGCTATATGCAAATAAAAAGAGCAAAATGAAATGAAACTGATATGACGTATCTATGGAAGGTCCTCTATAAAGATTGCTCATTTCGTCCTGATGCGCTAACAAATCTAGCCGCCACAGGCCATTTTTGTGTCTGATTGGCCGATTTTTTTTAAATCTTCACCTCTGAAACCGCTTGGCCAAATGAATCAAAACTTGGTAGGAAGTATCCTTGGGAGGTTCTCGATAACGATTGATCAGTTAGTTCCGATCCGTTAACAAACATGGCGCCCCTGTTCACGAATAAAACAGTTTATAGAATAATGTAACATGTCCTTTATGCTTAGTTAACGGTACAGGAAATGTATTAGACTACCCTTTTGTACTTAAAGCTACTACTAACACATATTCTGAATTATGTCAGTCGNAACATATGGCACACGAGACGACGAAAAGCAAAGCAAAAACACAACATAATATGTATTTGGAGATCACTATAGGTAAATAAACACCAACGAACTCATACTCCATAATCATCCAATCATAACACTATGTTTATTGGATACAGCGTTCTTATTGGCCATTCACCGTGTACCAGAACAAAGCTCGTACACGTGAAATTTATTACCTTACACTCATAATCATCCAATCAGAACACTATGTTAATTGGATAAAGCGTTCTTATTGGCACTTCCCCGTATACCAGAACAAAGCTCGTATACGTGAACTATGACCTTAAAATCATAGTGTTTCTTTTTCAATTTAATGTTGAACTGTTGCTTGGAGATTGTCATGCTCCTAGTACAACCCTTGTATCGACTCTTAATACATAACAACTCATTATGAATGGTCACTGGTGGTCTGGTGAAAGACAAACATGTTATTATCGATAATAGCCTCATCAAGAAGTGTCAATCAATACATTCGCCCCTAGTATTATCACACGTCATGTTTTTAACTAGATGGTGGTGTATTGTTTGTAAATACGAATATACAATAAAACCTTTATGCAAAGTACATTGAAATGTAGCTGAACATATGCCCAATGTATACAGTTTCAAATTATTGGCATTTTTCATTATATACAGAAAATGAAACTGTTCTAAATAAACAGTTAATTAATATAAACAAATGCCCTTTCAACCTTAGGTGATCCACTGACATCGATCAATCAATCAATCAATGATTTGATTAAACTAGAGCTTTCTATACTCAGGCATAGTTGATCTTAGCTTAAAATGTTTTGTTTTCTTGCTCGCAAGCACCTTCCAATTATTTGATATTCCCATCTTTTGACGCTGAGCGTACCTGATGACAGTTATTCCAGTGAAGCGCCGTGTGTACTACATTACAACGTTTTAATCACCTTGTCATTGTTTACCTAGGTATTTGATCACACAGTGTGTGCCAGAACCGTTATATTTCCATTATTTGTGTGATAAATTGTAGTTAGCATTGCTGACTTGTGGTTTTTATAATGATCAATTAGGATTTTCTACAGTGTATGGAATGCACCCATTTCCTGTTATATGATCACAAATCCTTGAAAATGGCATGTTATATAAATCTATTGCTTAATGTTTGTTTTCGTAATTTTGAGCTCATTTATTGTATGATCAGTGAGTGAGTGAATGTTGTTAAATGCTAACTCAGCAATTCTTCAGCTCCATCATGTCAAGAACAAATTAATTTTCAATGAGATGATGACGAGGTCAGCTTTGTACAAGATCAACACACTTCGTTATATCTTTTAGTGCTAGCTCATTAAAACAACAGTCCGTGGATAGATATGTCGCTCCTCTCGGAACCAGTATGCTGATTCCGAAACAACAAGTCTATGCTCTTTCTACTTAATGTTGTGTGCTCAGCGGACAAGCAACAAATACCAGTTTTATAGTCTTTAGTTCGATCCGATCGGGACTCGAATCCACGATCTACCGCACTCAAAGCGAGCACGCTAACCATTACATCACCGATGCGGTACATTCTAGAATCTAATTTAACCTCAATTTCAAGAAAAGTATGCTACTGTTGTTGTTTTCTTCTATTTTGATATCATCAAATGACTTGTTTATATGTCATCAATATCATAACAGTGCACATCAAAGATTGCTATCATTGAGTAACTTAATCTCACAAACTCAATAAAATGTGTTTCCCTTGTGTCATAATGTACTAACATATTTAATATCTATTCTGCATTTGGCAGAAATTTATTTTATTATGAGATAAAACATTTGTCAGATTTCAATGACTTTCATCAAACATTTGTTGTCTTCACTGTACACATTGACTTGTACCGTTGTATGATAAAAAAAACCCATAGATATCGAATTTAGTGCGCGCAACACGTTTCTAAAATAAACTTCATTTTGGGTACGCTTGAAGTCACACGATTGGAAAGTCAACTACATCAAAGGACTATGGGGACAGGAAGACTAGAGGGATTAACCATGATAGCCAAAATTGACAATGGTCACCAACATACATGGCAGAGGGAGGAGAATCTTAGATTTAATATTAATAACATTTTTTTGGAACTGCAAATTTTAATCATAACTATATCTAAGACATTTCAGTGCAGAAACCATGACTAGAGGGAGGATAATAAATGGTGAAATACAAAGTAGTGGGGAATTATACAATAATCACAATCAGGATACTAAACAAGCAACACCGATGATATTCTAAATTAAATTAATTATTGTCAAAGACGGAAGGTAAAAAAACATTTCAAAATAAAAGTTCCGCGTCGGCTAAAGTGTTCGACTCGCGTGCTGTAGATCGTTGGTTCGATGCAAGTCGGGTCAAACCAATGACGATATATTTGGTATTTTATTCTTCTCCGCTAAACACACAACATTAAGGCGTAATAGCAATGAAATGTTGGTTCGGAATCAGAATAATGTGTCCCAGTGGAGCGACACGTCTACACTGGAATCTATGGTTCAGATACAGATACAGACATCATCATCATCTCATCTAATCACATAACTTGGTCTCGCCATAATCTTCTAACACACTGCTAACTTGGCGTTAAACAGCAATCGCTCATTCACTCAAATTAAAGACAAAAAAGTCAATTCAAACATCTAAACAGAATGCAACTGCAACATGATGAAACCAACAATCGTGATAAACATTCAACATAAATAAAAGGAAAAATGATGACAAAATAAATAAATTAATGGTTCCAAGTGATTAATTTGAAGTCATTATATCGAAAGCTGTATGGCTTGTACAGCCTCCACCATTACTTAGTTAATTATTCCGGAATAACGTTGTTCCAAATGACCAGGGATGTGTTCATTTTGGCGTTATTCAAAATTTTTCATTCATGACATTGAACTTACATTATTCTAGAAGCACAAATTGATGTTTTATTACCACTAGCATTTATAAAAGAGCAACATAACGGGTGTAACTAGCAAAACATGAACTGATCAACCCTCCAGAGTGTTCGGGAACATGAACTGTTCACTCCTCGGGAGTGTTCGGGAACATGAACTGATCAACCCTCCAGAGTGTTCGGGAACATGAACTGTTCACACCTCGGGAGTGTTCGGGAACATAAACTGTTCACTCCTCGAGAGTGTTCATGTTGTTTAATCCTTAGTTTTTCGTGGTGTGCTTTGTCTATCATTGTTTGTCATGTTCACCCT